>JAQGBD010001324.1:0-17023 GCA_034698165.1 Punctoribates punctum | reverse complement strand
GTTTGACATAAATCGGTCCAAATTTATAAACCAATTCTGTTGTCTGAGTGTCGACACAAACAGAGAACTGTTGACTCATTTGGATTACAATTATCTTAACTTCTTATGCAATGATAACATAGATTTGATCCGCTCTTCGATCGGCCTTTTGGTCAACACTTCTTCTAATAACACAATAATTAACTGTTGAATAAAATAAAGACATTTATTACTTAATTATTGTCTAATTATTCTCCGATTGGCGACAATCGGCGGCCAAAGTATACCTCACTCGGGAAAGGGTGCCATCGATTGGGAGGCCATTGGTTTCGAGCCATTCTTCGGGCCCTCTATTTGTGGATATGTTTTCACATTGGGTTAAAGTGTTGTCCTTTTGGAGATCAATTAGACCAACGAAAAGGTAGAGTTCTGTTTCGGTGACCTTTCTCTTGAGGTCACGATTGGCCCCAGAGGCTAATTCTTAATTGAATTGATCTTGGTCATTAGATTCAATGCTATTAAGACTCAAATTTTTATTCAAAAAAAAGTCAAACAAATTTGCGAAAAATGTTTTCAAACAGAGACTCGTTTCCATAGAAACCTAAACACAATACATAGAAAACGTTTTCAATATTTAAATTTTTGTTTGGTTTTAAATTCAATAAATTTTAATTTTATGATTAATTTGTGAAAAAAATTGTTTCAGAGGAGTGACAGTCTGTGCCCTTCCTTTCAAATCATTTTAATGTGAGTTTAAACTTGAAATCCAATAATAGTAATTCTTTCAGTTATTATATTTGAGTAAACATTTAATTATTATAAAATTACAGTTTGAGAGAGAGAGAGAGAGGAGAGAGAGAGAGAGAGAGAGAGAGAGAGAGAGAGAGAGAATTATTGGCCAACTATTGAAACTAAGATATCGGGTATTCATAAGAAATAAAGAAAAAGTTTGACCAAAAGTAAAGCCAAAAGTGTTTTGCACAGAATCGAAGTGCGCACAGACTATAAGCAGAATATTCTACACCAGAGATGTCCAGAATTATTGCAAACTTTTGTGAGCACTTCATTCAATTGCAGTGATATTATCTAAATCTAAAAATATTATTTGATCTAGCAAATCTCAACGAAACCAGAATATTTGTCTATCAAAAATATACTCATTCCAATTAAAATAGGTTTGCCTGGTGAGTTTATTCAAAGATTAATTCCTCCCTCAACGAGCAGACATCCCCCCGTCTAATAGGGCTATACCTCTAGTAAAGTATTTTATCGATTTTTCTATGTATCGCACTCTCAGAGACCGACTCTTTTCGTTATTTTGCGGGAAAAATCGATTTTCAGCGTTCATTACAAGACATATGTTACCAAACGATAGACACAAAGAGAGCAAAATCACAAAATATTATAAATTTTGCCGAAAAAACACTCAGAATATTCTGAATGTTTGGCCGTAATATTCAAAGACAAGTATTGAGTCACTCCAATAGTCAGTCAGTCAATAGACAAATAATCGTGTCTTTCCTCTCCTGGTTCTCATCAACAGAGTGAGTACATAATCTAGATCATTATTTATCAATTAAATCCAAGTGCATTGTTCTAAATCCTGAATGTTTTTTCTGCACGATTACTTTTGATGATTTTTTTCTGTGAATAAGCAAGCAAAATAAACACTTATAGAGTGTATTGTTTTTATGTCGGGTGCTATCCCTTCCCTTCCCTCAGCACTTGCATTAAATTTGTTATTGATTTTCACTTTTATTTCACAATTGCATAGAAAACACTCAATCACTTTATTCTTGTAATAATATGAATTTCTAAATAGAAAGGAATATTTTCACCTAGCACAACTTACCATTCTTGCCTTGCTCATTCTTCTATTCGCTGAAATATTCCTTTTAATTAATATATATTTTTAGTCTAATTGAAAAAGAATTCATTCGTTTATTTATTCCGAAGAAAAAACATTTGCTTCAAATGATAGGCAAGAGTTGGCCCTTAAGTGCACTTTTCATTTCACCCAGCATGAATTATCGTTCCAGTTATTATTGAAACCATGTAGATAAGCCTGGCAATTTACTTAAAAATAACTCATAGCTCTTGAACAGAAAAAAGGACAGAATTTGCTAGCTGAAAAATAATTACCTTTCAAGATTATGTGCATATCCTGTCCATCACCTGTTTATTCCGTTTGAGTCTATTCATGATATTTTTGAAAAGAATGTTCTCTTTCTTCACATATAACAAGAAATAAGTAAATTAATGAAAAGCAAAGAATTTTCAATAGACGGCAAATGTTTCTTTTGTACATTTGAGCATGCTAATTCTTTAGTACATTCATTCAATTCTATTAAACATTTCTATTAAACAGAATTCTCTTGTAATCGATGCCACACTTCTATTATAATAATATCGGGGATAAAGTGCTCAAAAAATAAATTGAATTCTGTTTAACAATAAATAATACCCTTGTAAACAATAATCTTGTTTGTTCGAAGTTCTGGAATACGCACTAAATAAATAATGCTCAAGATCAATCTATTAACAAAGGCAACAAATATTTCAAAAATTTTCAATGAATTCAATCGCTGACAATAACCTAAACGAGTCTATCAACTATTCATCTGCCGAATAGTCATCAAAATAGAAACATCTTGTTCAAATTTCCTCATATATTTGACTTCCATTAGTCAAAAAACGTATTTGAAAGTGACTAGATCAATTTGCATATCAAACAATGGACTTACACGTCATTACTTTGAATTTCACCGGGCTCAAATGCAGGGAATTGCTCAGCTATCAGTACATTCCTACACTTCCTGTCCTACTCAAAGGTAATTTATGACATTTGTTCTTGTTGACTCATTTCAGCCATTGTCTTGACCTTCGTATATATCGCATATAATAAATCACTTCATCTGACGATAAGAAATCGATTCGTAGAACTTTTTTCCGACTTATATGTTATCTCTCAATAAAATTTTGTTCACAGGAAAGGAATCTATTCTTGCAAATGAAAAATGTTTCCAAATATGAGTAATATTTGATTTTCTATAAACTTGGCTCAGATTTGGCTATAATTCTAAAGAATTTCTAAATTATAAGTAATCGTCGATTGAACTGAAATATGAAGAATAGCTCTCAAAAGACCTTTCATTTGACATTTGATTTCAAATATATTTCCGAAAATGTTTTTATTTATATTTTTATAGACATTCGAAAACATGATTTTTATATAACATTTGACGAGAATAAGAAATAAAAGGAATCATCAAAAAGTCATAAACATTACATTAAAATTGTTTTATGTTTTGCTCAGTTCTCTGATTCTTATCCAGGGATGAGCGCAGGTGGGGGCCAATGAATTTGGATCCTCCAGTTTCCAGTCATGTCCAAGGGGTGGTAAATACAAAATACCCCCCAATTATTTGGTCAGATGTATACCCCCTGAGGACGGCTACCTTGGCCCAATGCCCAGGGTCCAAGCTTTAACATTAGGCCCTTCCCTAGTTTGTACGACCATGCTTATCCCTCTTTCTATCGCCTTTTCGTTTGGCATACAAATTGCTTTTGACAGTAGATTATTGAGCAAAAGCTCTTTAAATCAAAATTATCTTGCTAAACCTATATAAATCCTAGTTGAAAGTTAGGAATTCCTTCATAGATAGTTAGGATAAGTTATGCTAGAATCAACAAGAAAACGAATATCTCAATTCATATAAGACTTCCTTAATTGGAAAAAAATAAAATGTTTTCAATGCATAACATCTTGCTATTTTCTCGTTACCAAGCTTAATGTGCGTGAATTTACAGCCACTAATCTGAATAATTTTGAATTTATTTGACAGAAACCGGAAAATTGGGAACATTTTTGATATTAATTTGCGGAATAATAACGACACTAATCGCGTTGATATTCATTGAAGAGACGGTCCGTTTATACAAGAATTGGCCGCTGAAGTCCTACTGCTTAGCAGTGGCCACACTCGCAGTCTTCCCGGTATTTCCCGCTTTTAATTCAACCATTAATCTAAGTGATGCCCAAAGGGGGGCCCATTATAGCCAAAATAACCCCTGAAATTTTTTGTCAACAAGACCCCTCCCCCTCGATTTGTTCAAGAAAAGTAAACCTTTTTGCTCTGTCCCTACACCCCCCTGACCGAAGGTGCTTGGGCATCATCTCATCATCATTAAATTTTAATACCTTAGTCAATTTGTCATTTTAATTATACCTCAAATGTTTCATAATATTGGGTTAAAAAAAGTTGAGAAAATACTCTATAATAAGAAAAAACAAATTCCAGGGATTAGTTGGGTTTGAAAGGAAAGGTATCATCGATTATATTAATACTAATAAATCTGTGGCTTTCCATTAGACTATCCATTAGGGTTCGCACATTTAATTTGCATTCTGTGCCCATAAAAAGCAATGAAAAAAATGAATGTTTGCATAAAATAATAATTAAGTGTTAATACATTAATACAGCGCTTAATATAACACAATATTAATGAGAAGTTATATTAGATGTGAGTTCTGTATACATATCTAATGAACACTTTATCTCCTGGTAATTAAGATTAGGAACAGAATAAGAATACGTTATACCCGAGTTCATCCAGTAATAGGTTTCACATACATATTTGCCAAGTTGTGTACCGATAATGTCTGTCCGATTCTCTCGATGACGATTCCCAAGACATTTATCCAGTGATACACTAAAAACACATCAACTGATACTATATTAAATTGCCTTGCTCTTTGCGTAGCTTTATAAGTATATCTGTACTAGCCAAATCATGATAAATGTATCCAGTGGAAAGCTACAGAATTCTTAGTTAACCCTGGCAAATAGGGTCGACCAAATCGAAAGAATATCCAAGGGAATTTCAATGATAATATTGACTAAAAGTCTACTCTATATATGTATCGACTGAAATCATAGTTTGAATAACCTTGAAAAATTCAAAATTAAATTAGTGTTCGTCTATCAGAAAGACCCTGAGCTTCAAATTTATGAAACTAATTTGATTTTGACTATAAATAAAATTATCGGAAAATAATTTAATCGGTCAAAGAGTAAGCCATAAACTAATGGACTTCCGTCGGAACTGTTGTCTAATCCAATGATAGATCGCTTCGCTCTGTTTTTTTCTCTCAATTTTGATGCCTCGCGCCCACGACGTCAACACAACCACTGCCACTCTCTACCAGCCCTTGAGTTTAGTCCTGTTTTACAAATTAGTGATCAGTTATTTCGGTCGCGAAGAAACACTTAAACAGACATTAGAGGGACAGCAGATGCCGTTGAAGGGACCGCCGTTCTATCAGCTCTGTATATGTCTTCCAAACGCATTCATGAATAAGTGAGTACCACTCAGACACTGGAAAATCAAATTTGCCATGAACACTTGAATTACGGCATTAGATCAACGAGCAAATGGCTTATAGGCTCTGTTTCAAGTTGGTCATTATCATAACAATAATTTCTCCAAGGGCACTTATGTGCTCAATCTTAGACCGACCCTTAAGTAAACATGATTGAATTAACTCATCTAGATGGAATAATGGGCTCATATCAAATACTTAACTCTGAATTACACTTAGCATGATAAATTACAGTCAACTTAATAATAATTCTTAATTAAATTATAGACGGCTTCCAAATGTAGTGATTGATAGGTGCCTGACCCATATATAAGCTAAATGATCATGTTCAATTCTAGATAAACATCAGCCCAATTAGAAAAGAAAAAGTTGTCGGATAAGTTGAATACATAACAAAAGAAACGATATTTAGAAGAAATTATTTGTTGAGTCAATTGTCCGGAAGATCATAGATATGATGTTTACCCCATTGAAAGACGATATCCAAGTTATTTATAGAATAGTTAATGAGATTTGGTTTTGCTGTGTGTCTATAGTCAGGCATTGTATGTGTATTGAGCCCACTGTGGAACTGGTGATGGAGTGGACATCCATTTGAAACCAAAACCTAATCGAATGAATAGAAATGTTTTATTTGATTATTTTCGATGACATTTAATACTGTTTTTCATTTGACATTACCTTTCGTTTCATCATTTCATAGGAAACTCTATTA
This sequence comes from Punctoribates punctum, assembly GCA_034698165.1. Taxonomy (NCBI): domain Eukaryota; kingdom Metazoa; phylum Arthropoda; class Arachnida; order Sarcoptiformes; family Punctoribatidae; genus Punctoribates; species Punctoribates punctum. The sequence goes on along the minus strand of JAQGBD010001324.1, from coordinate 10,946 downwards.
TTTGATGAAAGTCTGTATCTATCAGTTATTTATGGCGCCCTGTTTTCTCTACTTTGTGATGGGGGTGGCCAGCAAGACAGGAGCCTATGTCGCCGGACAGGTATGTCATTCCCCGGTTTATCTCTAGTTTGAAATTAAATTTAGCGTAAAATCCAATTACTTATCATTTATTTGTCACTCATTTATATCGCGTGAGGACTCACTAAATACATAACAAGAATATTCTGAGAATAAATATATGATATATACCTGAGTTGTAATGAATGCCTATTTTCGATGCCTTATGTGAGGGCTGTCGACGTCTCTGACGTTAGAACTGGTGTTTGTTTGGCTTCAGAAACAAATTTATTTAAATAATTATTTCGTTTCAATTATTTTGTATTAGATTTACATTTGGAGTCATTAAAAGATTATTCAATTGAATAATTTAAGTTTGTTTATAATATCCAGGGGGAGTTTGAGCCAGTTCACTTTTGCTTTAATTCAGGATATTTAATAAATCGAGACTTTTGGCAAGATGCAAAATTTTGATTAGCCATCCCTTTGGGTATTAATTAATTCACAATTAGATGAGAGAAGGGCTCAACAGATCGGAATAACACCTAAATGTACAAGATTATAGAACTAGGATTATGCATGAGAGAACAGCTTTGGGAATAATCTAGCAATTGATCGAAAATATTTGCATTTGAAATGAGTTTGAATTGAAGTATAAATTGAGTCAATTATAGAAATGAAAAAAACTAAACTCAACTCAGAATTGTCTGAATTAATTCAAAAATTGAGAGAACACTTGAAAATAATTGAATGTAATATTAATAAACTAAACTAGGTGCTATTACACACAAATATCAATTTAAGATGAAAGCACTCAAGAATTTTGTTCAAAGAGCACTTAACTCGAATTTGTATGACTTTTATTTGAGTTTAATGATATTTATTGTGATTTTTGCCCCCCGTTTGCCCCCTTTGCCCGGCCCTACAGTTTTCGTTTGAAAATGCAGCTATCTACATTCTTGTGTTGGGCGGCCTCTCCTTTTGCATCGGTATCTACTCGCTGGAGATCTACTACAAGATGACACAGCTGATATTACCCGGGTTCTACATTCGCAGCAAATATTACATCTTGCAAATGTATTTTGTGATAACCAGATTCCATGTCCTCATATTCGACGGCTTGGGAACCAATGACTACCTTCCGTGTTATCCACCGATATCTTCCTTTGTTTATGGATTGTGTCAGTTCACTATCTTTTCTACTTTTTAGATAATGTTTTTTAACAATGCTCTTGCTCAATTATTAATGGCAAAACATTTCGACGAGTTTTTCTCTGTTTTAGTTGTTTTTGGAATTAGTTAATAGAAATTACATGATTTGAAATGACCTTACTTTCAAAAACTACTCTAAATAGACTCTTGGTAATTCAATTTGAAAAGAGACTATTTGAAGTAATTAATATTTGATGGGTTTTAAGAGCAATTTATCAACAATTAAGTCAATTGCCAAGATAAATTCTGATATTTTCTTCCTGGAATTCATTAGAAGAGATGTTCCTATGTTTAAAATAGACAAGTTAATTAATATTAAATGAAATTCACCATGTTTATAATGAACTATGTGATCGCAGTTTATAAATATGACATCTATATATAAATCTTCATTAGGGATGTGCAGGATCATTGATCACACAGGCTAAGGCATTAATAGTGTCCAAGGATACGGCTTATTGTTTTCGGTCAAGGGTAGGGTCAACTGACCCCAGTGCCCATCCCTGGCCTATACTGTATATCAGGTTAAATATTGAATTTTATACCCAGAAGTGAAATCCATTGGGAAATACTCTAAAAATCGAAAATTACCATAAATTCAATGCTTTTCCCATAAGTAAAGTGAATATCGATTTTCCTTTTCAAACATTAGACTATTTTACTGATAATCAATGCTTTCAAACGATTAATTCCTGGTTAAGATTCATTACATCAATACTTAATGGATAAGAGTATTAAAGTAAAGAATGTTTTCTCCAACTATTGGTTCACTTCTTTTAAGCAAAAATTAATTGAAATCCCAAGTTATAAACAGTGATGATCAAGGGGTACACTCTCCAAGTTTGGTTATCCTGGTCATCACTGGTTGAAATAGATAATCAATAGAGTAGTGAAACCCAATCGCAATAAAATCCTTCAGTAATTTATCAAAAAACATGAATTTCATGTAAAAGCATTTTCCAGACAAAGATTTATTGATTGAGCTTGCTCATACTACCAAACTAACCTTCAATTCTAGATAAAAATTCAATGGAAACATAGATTCAACTTTTGATTAACTTTTTTTGCGGAAAAACTCTGAGAAATGTTTTATGGATTTAGAAATAATATTAGCTTGCTAATTCCACTTTCTGGAGTTGTTTGTGTCGATGGGGGAGTCCATCCATTGCTCATTAATTATTCATTTAATTATTGAAATGTACTTCAATTTTAATTACAGATATGAGGAACTCATTACTAATAGTGGAATCACTGGTGTTAGCACTATTAGCAAGGTACATTTTCCTGCGTTTGGCCCCCAATCGCCGTTTAGACAATATCTGCGAATCGATGGCCGACTCAATCACATGACAATCAACGGTCCGTAACGATTACGGCACAGCGATTGCCAACGGTTCGGGTCCGGAGACCAACCACTTGGATCCGGACAGCTATGAGGGCGACTCAGCCCCCGGTAGTAGTGCTCAGAATATAATTAATTTGGTTCAGAATAATAGCGAAGAGAATAACATTAATAATAATTACTTTAATGATAGCCAACAATACATAAGAATAGAGGGCTTAAGCCGTAATACCCTTAGAGACATATCTTCGGCTAATAGTTGTAATGAAGTTAATCTTTAGCTGACGACTAATTTTCCAAGATTATGTCAAAATCATAATCTGGTAGTCAATTGAATTCATGAATAAACCATTTGTTGAATCATTTGTTATGAAAACTCAGGTCTTTTGAGAGACGTTTCAAACGAATAATATTTTGTTCTATAATTTTGTTAAATATTTTAATCTTGTTAAAAATTATGAGAATATGAGAGAAAGGTTGCTTGCTTAAATTATCATCAAGGTTGCACAATTATTACTTTATAGAAATGTTGTTTTGTATTTTTTACTAGATGTTCTTGGTCTTTGACATTTCTCATATCAATAGATGATAATCAGGAAACAGTTCAAATAATTTGTCGATACAATCACTTAACTTGGTTAATTATCACATTAACGATTATCTCAATAATAACTCAATCACATTATCTAGATCAATTCTTGTATTATGTCTTTTTGGAAAAAAATGAAATTCAATAAACTTATTATTTTTCCATATTTGGGAACACCTTTCTGACAGGTCTTTCCACTTATTCAATCGATCACCAAGATGAAATTTAAGCGTTTTAATAGCTAGTAATTAATTAGAATGATCAAGGTGAATCAAAATAAATTTATTTATTAAATGATATAATAATGAAATGATGAGTCCTATGAACTTTTCTGAGCCACGAATTGCCACAACCTATGGGTTGTTATTAAAGTTAATAAAAGTGAGCATGGTGATTCATAAGGAATACCTGTTCACTATTTCAATGAGTTGTTGTCCATTGGATTTAGTGTCGAGTCTTTTGCAGCGTTCGTCGAAAATTAATTTCTTAAGGAGTTGGTCCATATCCTGGTTGTGTCCGTTCCTCATCTTCGAGAAGTGTTTGAACCAATTTAGAGGAATATTTATGAACTCTGAGCAAGATTAAAATTAGTAAATAAGCTAGGACAATGGTAAATATTGAATACCATTGACATACAACTCCTCCGACATAACAATTCTTGGTTCCCAGTAATTGATATCAAGTTTATTGAGACTCGAGTTCTTCAGAGCCATAATCCAACCGCCGATGAAGTCGTGTTCTGTCGGATACGGGACTAATTCAAAGGCCTTCTGTCGCTCCGTCGGCGCCATCCGCTGGAAAATGTCGCCGTCGTATAGAATGTTGGCCACAAACTTGCCGTCGGGTGCCAGCAGTCGGGCGATGTTATTGGCGGCGGTCTGTTTGTCCCAAATCCAGGCCATCGCGTAATTAGTGAATATAAACGACACTTTTCCGGCCAATTGTTTGAGTCTTTCGTCGAATTGGTTCCAATTGGTCCCGAAATCCTGTACTAAATACTCAATTTTGGCCGTTTTGTTGTACTTTTGGGCGAATCCAACCATTTTCGGGTCGATATCACACCCGATAATACGGTCAAAGTTTAAACCATTCAACAGTTTAGTTGTCGAACCCGTTCCGCACCCGATGTCCACAATTATTCCGAGACTATTACTGAACATTTCGGTAAATATATTCAATAAATCAAAGATTCCTTACTTATTATTGCTGTCCTGATAACCGTGGATAATATCGATGAGCCTGTTTGCTGGCTGAATCGAGTCTGTAAAGTCATTGTAATAACCAGGGTCGAAATCCATTCTCAACCAATTATTTATTCGGAAAAAGTAATTAAAACTTTTTAATTGAAAGCAATAATAAATTCGTTAAAAATCTTATGAATAGTTTTGCGATGAGTTTCGAGTTTACTATTTAATGACTCATTAATGTTCTTGCAATTAATTATTCGGATCAATGAGTTTATTTGCTTTACTCAAATCACTTGATTTTAAGCCTAATTTTAATTTATTTGACAAAACTCTGGTAAACAGTGAACTGCTTTTCGTTTTATATGAAATAAATAAATAACTGATAAATAATTATCTCTTCTTTGGAAACAACAGAATAACAAGAATTTCACAAAACATTACACAATTGAATCAAATTCTGCTCGATTACAGCATTAATCAATTTCAAATTTCTATGGTGGAAAATTTACCTCTTACAATTGGTCGAATCATGTTTACCTAGAAGGTAGAAGGGGTTGGACTGACCTTATAGATGAGTAAACAAAAAAAGGAAAATATGTTTTCCTCGATCAGTCATTAATTGTTATCTTTTCTCTATCTGAGGCTTATTTTCTATAAACTTGTTTATTAGTATTTTTCCGATTACATTACGGATACACTCCATCCCCGACTGGAAGAGTTAATCGACGAATATTTAGCTGGTTTATCTATTGACCTTGCTCAGTAATATTGATTCATGGAGATTATTGGACTGATCAAGGTATCATTAGCTGATCAAATGATTATAATGGAAACCTTTTAATGAGATAATTAATGTCTACAATAGTTCAGATTCTGATTAGAAAAAGTTACCCTGAACTTATCAAAATGAAACCATCGCTGTTTAGTTGCCATATAGTCATCGAGACCTGTTCAGGGGACTGACAACTGAAGTGAAAAGGAGTAGAGAAAAGTATTATCAAGGTGATAATTTAACCTTCGAAACAATAATCAATAATTTCATTGAGTTTTTCAATTTTTGATAAAATTCAGTATTTTCTGGAATTTTTGAATTACGTCTCGAATACTGTTTATCACAAATATTAGTCAAACTTATCAGCGATTCATAGAATTTGAGACAAACTGTCGGCAACTGAGGGCTCACCTCATGATTCTGTACTCATCTTAACTGATGTACTCTTCTCTTATCTAATTATTAATTTCATAAACAAGGATAACCAAGTTTTCATACTTCGTCAGATATATCTGGGATGGCCAGGATACTTTTGAAAGGTCTTAAAGCTTATATTTTTAACCTAGAAGTGAGTAAATTCATGGATCATTAAGGGACAGGGTGGAAATTTAATTTGACTTGTTAAATTTTGTTTATTCATTGAAAGGTTACTTTGGGAACGGTTGTAAATTGAAATAAACGAGCTACATTAACAAAACTTTGCCTGAACAATAAGACTGACAGTTGCCGAGGACCTGGATGTCTGCCACCCGGGACTCCATTTGGTCGATAGAAGTCTGACAATCGCCGGCTGTTATGTAATTGATTTGTTTGTTGACAAACAGGTCTCCAACGCATTCACTGAAGTTTGAGTGAGTCAACTGTCCCGTCATTATAATGGTTTCATTGCCTTGTTAATTGAGATTGAGCATGATCATTTTATATAACAGTATTAGTTCTTATTCCTCTATTTGTTTAGTTTAAAATTAAAGTAATAGATAATAATTGTACCTTGGTTAGCCATTACTGTGTAGTTGACATGAATTTTGATAAGACCAAGATCGTTTTCTTTCATAACATCGTAGATTTTATAGCCAGAGCTCGATTTGGTATTCAAACTGCAATCGGTTTTATTGGCAAATGTTTTCACAATTCGACTGATTTTCGTGAAATAGGAGCCGACTTCGCACCGGTATATCTCAGAGTAGATGAAATTGGGAGCTGTAAATTGAAATTTACCATGGTTAATTTGGTATATTGATCTAGATTTGCTTTGAAAAGACAATTAAAGACCGAGATATGTTCAATCTAACTGTGAATATAGTTCAAACTTGGTGAATTATTCTCATTGAGCAACTTCTCAGTTTTGCGGGCGATGTCGTAAGCTCGGTGAATTTGCGACAGGGACATCGTGTGCACTTTGTGAGGCACGTCCGCGCACTGAGCGAATAGTATCTGGTCTAAATTTATTATCTTGGTAAAATTGGAATTTATTGATATTTATAGATTGCAATATTTACTCGTTGTTGTATAACCAAGGTAGAAGTTGGATAGAATGAAATAAATAATGAATGAAATGCTCAGGCTCAATCTTGTTAAGAATTTTAATCTTGGAATAAACATGACTTTGAATTTTGATTTTAGAAATGAAGTGAAAAATAATTTTGAAATTTAGTGAAAAAATTAATTTATTTTTTGGATATTATTAGAAATTAAATGAAATCAAAGCCACGTTTTAATTGAAAATTTGATATGAATTGAACAAAAGCACCTGGATCATCTCCTAGATCTTGATTACTCTCGTTTTACAACAAAATTCCATAATTGCTGTGTGATCTCAATCAGGTCCTCCCCTTTGGCTGACTTCTCGTTCAATATCTTAACTCTATCTTTGATTATAAGCTCTTTAAGGACTTCATCGACGTTGACGTCCGGCACAGAATTGGGTTTCAAAAAGCCTTTAAACCAATTGATCGGCCATCTGATGAAGTCTGAAATAGTTACCATGGTTATTTTGTGGCCTAAAAGAGGTGAAAAATCAGTGCAAACCTTCGTAATACAACTTCTGTGGGTAAACACACTTCGGTTCCCAGTATTTGACGTCACAGTGTCTGAGACCCGCGTTTTTAAAGGCGGAGATCCAACGGCCGACCACTTCCTGCTCTTTGGGATACGTCAACCACTTCTCAAATTTAACCCTTTGCTCATCAGTGAGGGAACGGAATATGTCGCCCACAAACAGGATATCCATAACAACGACGCCGTCCGGTGACAAGAGTTGGTCTAAATTTTTTGCGGTCTGTTCCACATCTTTGATCCAATGGAGAGCATAGTTGGAGAATATCACCGAAACCTTTCCCTTCAGTTTCTGTAAGTTTTGATCCCATTTAGGAAAGGGTGCGCTTATGTCTTGTGTGTAGTACTGTGTGTTGGGTAAAGGGTTTGACTGTTTGGCCACTTCTATCATTTGGGAGTCGATATCAATGCCCACAATTCGGTCCGGACTTAGTTCTCTTGCAATCATTTTTGCGGTATTTCCGGGTCCGCACCCGATGTCCACCACTACCGATAGTTTCCTTAAATAATTGGTCAGATGTTAGTCTATCCGATGGCAGTCATAATTAACAATTGATCAAGGTACTTAATGCAAGTAATCTATTTTAAAAATAAGCTAGCAAATTTTAAGGATTAACTTTGGGTGATCAGGGCCAAATAATTGTCAAAAGAGATGCTAAAAAGGGGTTAAACATCTCTCTAATAGTGACCAGGTTCAGTTTATTATAAATTTTATTTATCTCGTATATGACTTAAGAGTTATTAAATGTCTTACTTGTTATCGACATTTGTTATCTTTATTTGTTTGATGAGTTCTTTTGCGGGAAGTATTGCATCAAAACTGGTCTCCTCGTAGTTCTCGGAGTCGGCGTCGAAATTCATGGCCTCAACAGTTTGCCTATAAATTGCTGGATAACTATTAAAAACAAGAAAACAATTCAATAAAATAAATGAATTGATAACAAACTTATAATAAATTTAAATCCGTTTCATATTTGAGTAAAAAAACATTTTTTCTCTCTCACCTGTTTATTGATCTAGCTTGTTTTTGCAGTGGGAATATTCATAAAGTTAGCAAGGACACAATTTAAAATTGATTTCTATGAATTCAATAACAAATATCAGTCATTGATTGATCAAAAATAGTGTTGTCTGTAGTGACGGCTGTTTTCAAATAAATTGCAAGAATCGAGTCCTTGAATAACTTGGATAATGATTTGATGTTTATTGATAGGCTCCGACACATTTTTGTTGAGCCTTTGCGTATATAACACACAATATATGGCTATAAAACTGAATAATTTAGTGTAAAGGTGTCAATGACTTGTTTAAATATTTATTTGTGCATGATAACATTTAATTTATTACATTAAATATGATGGATATTGTGTTATCTTGGCATTTCACTCTGAATCAGCATTTTGTAGCCACTATTTGCCAGATATAATTAGTCACTTCTATCAGGTCTTTGCCATCAATTGTCTTAACGTCTAATCTCTTACACCGGTCTTCGAAGAGTAGTTTCTTCAGGAGTTCAGTCATTTCAATATTCTGTCCGTTTTTAAGGTTTTTCGCATAACTTTTGTACCAATTTATCGGAATATTCAGGTATTCTATGAATAGATTAGTTGAAAGTTGAGTTTATTTGAGAACAACTGTAATGTATTTACCGTCAGAATAATCTTTTTCCGTGAAAATAGACTTCGGTTCCCAATAATGGATATCCAGTTGAGTAAAACCAGCCTTTTTCAGGCCATTAACCCATTGGCCGATGAGTTCCGATTCCGAGGGATATTTTAGGGACTGTTCCAGAACTGACCTCTGGCTCGGGTCCAGTTTCTCATAGATATCTCCGTCGTATACAATGTTGAGCACAAGAAAGCCGTCCTCTGAGAGAAGGTTTGATATATTTTGTGCGGCAGTCTTGATGTGTTTGATCCAGGTCAGTGCAAAGTTAGAGGTGATCACATCTATCCGTCCCTCCAGTGCTCGTAAATATGGACAGAATTCCTTCCAATTCTGTTCAATATCTTGGACTAAATACTCTGTTTTTGTGTTTTTGTTGACTTTCTTCGCGAACTCAATCATATTCTGGTCGATATCACACCCTATGACGTGCTGGCAGTCAATCTCTTGTGTTAGGAGCTTGGTCATGTTTCCTGAGCCGCATCCTATGTCCAGAATCGTTGAAAGCTGTCTATAAATGATAATAAAATAGTTATTAATCATAAAAATGACTTTTTTCGTGAGTAATATACGAACCGATTATTAGGTTTCAAATCATTAATTATTTGAATGAGACGTTTGGCCGGAAGTAAAGTATCGTTATTTGAATTGTCGTAAACTTTTGGGTCGAAATCCATTATGTTTTGCGAATATTATACTATTTTAATCACACTTTTGTCAGATATAGAAATTGCGAATCAAATGACTCCTTATATACAAAATATATAAATATTTTATTTGCCGTATATTTGCCACAGAATTCACATTAAATACATGTTTTATAACAAGAAAACAAATCAATAAAATTACGTAATATAAACATTAAGGATATCTTAATCACACAAAAAACCAGAATTGCCTCGTTTATAAGCAATATCGCCAAGGTGATCTTGGTGATAACGGTTTGTGTAATTATACTTTCGGGATATGAGTTACTTGTTAATCATCTGATGATATTCTTGTAGTCAATGAAGTCATCAAAAGATTTGGTTATTTTTTTTAAGTGAATAATAAGTTCATATTCTGAGGAATGTCTTCATTCAAAGAATCAATGATTAGTTAATCAGAATAGAGGGAAAGGCTATTAATTACTCGATATCAGGGGTTTAGTAAGACGTTATGGCCAAATCCAGTGATAATTTTGATCAAGATTATAAATTAATGATAATTATGATATAGAGTAAGAGATATTTATGACCAGACATGAGAGGAAACAAACCAATGGCTGTGAAATAGATTTTAGGGACCAATTACTCGAAGTTAAGACAAATGTGTCGATCCATCAGTTGTTGGTTCGGTTCGCGGGAATCAAAACCCTTTAAATTGATTTCTGTCTCTCATCTGTCGATTAGTTTACGTTAACTCTTGGGAACCAAATCATTGGTAAAACAGAGGCTTAACAACAGAATTAATCCATAGATTATTAACTGAATATTCTGTTGACACTAATTATGAATTGATTGCTAGATGACAGAGTCCAGTGAGTGTTGAGATTAGGTTAAGTTATAAACAATTAGATTTAGATATAATTATCGAACTCTTGGCACAATTTTTCAATTTTAAAGACTAATTTGAGAATTATCTCTAAATTCTTCCTTAGATTAAAGGAATTCAGAGATAAAAAGTGTGAAAATTTGATGGTTTTTATGTTTTAATAGAATTTAAAACTTAGAAAACTTGAGAAAACTTTTTCCTAAAATCAAACGATAAAAAAGATAATTGATTTCAAGGTTTGGACGACTTTTTCTCCTTTTTGTCGTCTTTTTCAGTCACTTGTTTTCTACTTTGAGTGACATCCGATTTATTCGGAGTTTTGGTCTCAGAATTTTTGGCAATAAATGAGTCTCTACTGGTGTTGTGCCACAAATCCCACAGAAAGATAGCGGAGTAGACAATGAGAGCCATCACTAATACCAAGAGAATCACCATTTGGACAAACATCGAGGAAATGAGTCTTGCATTTGGATCGCTTTCCACAAAACATTCCGGTTTCGGGTTCAGTGAGTTCTCTGAGAGCGGAAACTCTTC
>JAQGBD010001323.1:0-17029 GCA_034698165.1 Punctoribates punctum | reverse complement strand
CCTAGGGGGGGTCTAAGCATTAGACCCCCCCCCTTCCGCATCCCTGATATTATGCATATCGAATTGTAATAAAATAATTTGCTTTTCGTAATTATGTTGGAAAATGTGATTATAATAGTAATCGATTACTTCACACAAATGTCTGAATTTCTTTATTTTGCTTAATATAATTACATCCGATCGGGAAAAGTAAAAATGTGAGCTTGCTATTTACAAAAAATAATGACTCCATTCAAGAGTCAGTTTAGTGATTAGAACATAATCTCAATTAAATTCGTATCCGGAATCTGCTCTCCTTTATTCTTATATCATTTTTATCAAGGAGCTATTCTCATATAGGCTGCATTATAGGGTCAAACTTTTCAAAAAATCCTATTTATAACAATTCTTTCCAATAAATATGAAATTCTGGAAAATGAGGACTATATTTGGGTTTGAAAGTGTTGGCAATACTTCCGTTTAGGACTTTCCGATTACCTCTTATTAAAAGCAGAAAAACATGAAATTATTTGAAAAAATTGATTTTATTTATACAAAAATCTTAATAACTCTTAATGTGATGTAAATAGGAGTTCAACGTCGCCTATGTCTTCATTAAAATGGGAAACTCTCCCCGACCAGGAGTCTGGGCTTTGGAAAAATCAAGGGATTACGGAAAGACATATACTCCTTGGTATTATTTCGCTGATACTCCGGGAGATTGTGTCTATTATTTTGGTCATTCATCCCTCGGACCTATTATTAGAGACGATTCAGTTTTATGTGAGACCAGATTTTCAAAAGTGGTTCCTCTCGAAGGCGGAGAAGTATTGATTCCAATAATGTTTAAATGAAATACAATTAGGTTTTGATCGCTATTTAGATCGCAATCTCTTTACTTAATGGGAGACCCAGTGCTGACAACTTTTCGATTTCGGCACCTCTTCAAGAGTGGAGTACAGCCACTAATATTAGACTTCGATTATTGCGACCAAAGACCACTTTAGGACATCTTTTATCGGTTGCTCGTCAGGACCCGACAGTCACGCGAAGAGTAATTATTTAAGATTTTAAACAAACATTTTATGTAATCATTTCTTTTCAGTACTTTTATAGTATCAAAGATATCAATATTGGGGGCCGATGTGTGTGCAATGGACACGCCTCTCAGTGCGATCAAATCGATCCAACAGATCCATACCGAGTGTCCTGTAGCTGTCAGCACAACACCTGTGGCTCACAGTGTGAAAGGTGTTGTCCTGGATATCAACAGCACGACTGGAGACGGGCCACTCTTAATGATCACTATGTCTGTGAAAAATGCAATTGTTTTGGACATTCAGATGACTGCTATTATGACAAAGACATCAATACTAAGAGATTAAGTATTGATATAAATGGTCAGTACAACGGAGGAGGCGTTTGTGTCAATTGTCAGCACAACACCGAAGGAATCAATTGTAATAAATGTAAGCCAGGATTCTTTCGACCCCGAAATAAGCCAATCGATGCCCCCGATGTATGTCAGCCCTGTCAGTGCGATCCCCACTTTTCAACAGGAAATTGTACTGAAGGTCAGACTGAATTTGAGCATAAATTTACTTTTATCTAACGGTGAACTTTAAAAGGAACTGGACAGTGTGAGTGCAAAAAGAACTTTTTGTCGCCACTTTGTGACCGATGCAGGTATACAATCATTTGATTTACTCAATATTTGCTTGCTTATTTACTTATTTCTCTTAGTTATGGGTACTTCGGATATCCCCAATGTGAGGAATGCCATTGTTTTCCGAACGGCACTTACGGGAACGGTATTTATTACTAAAAATGGTTTACTCATAATTAAAGTGGTTTTTCTGTATTAGTGTGCGAATTGACAACTGGTAGCTGTCCTTGCACACCTGGTAATATCAAATTGGCTTTTAGGGCAAAGAATTAAATTTTGATTTGTGTTAAGGCTATACCGGAAAGTACTGCAAACAGTGCGCTGAAGGATATTTTGGTTTTCCGAAATGCGAGCCCTGCAGTTGTCATCCCTCCCACTCCCTGAATAACTTGTGTGACATTGAAACTGGTCAGTGTGCCTGTGCTAACAGTTATGGTGGCCGTAAATGCGACGAATGCGATATCGGTTTCTTTGATTATCCTCGTTGTGAATACTGTTCGTGTAATACCATTGGAACCAATGAAAGCGTTTGTGACAATCAGACCGGCATTTGTTTCTGCAAAGAGGGCTATGGAGGCGATCGCTGCGACCGATGCGCAGAGAATTACTTCGGTTATCCCAATTGCACTAAATGTATGTGCGATGAAATCGGCTCTTATGGACAGGTGTGTGACATATACGGCAAATGTGCCTGTCGTCAGAACTTTGGAGGACTTAAATGTGGGGACTGTTCTCCGGGATTCTATAAGTATCCGGAATGTCTTCCCTGTGCCTGTGATTACAGAGGCTCTAATGGAGTTTCCTGTGATTACACCGGTCGATGTATCTGCCAAGATAAATTTGAGGGTAATCTTCATTCTCTTTATTTATTAATCGAGGAAATAATAATATAATCGTTTTCTCTGAAAAACAGGAGAGAAATGCGATAAATGTAAAGAAGGATATTATAATTTCCCGCGTTGTGAGGGTAAGCCTTTAAATTTTGTTGCCATTTCCAAAACTTAGTATAATTGATTTGCAGAGTGCAACTGTAACCCTGCTGGTTTAGTGGCACAATTTGGCGGTTGTGACAAAGTTCAAGAGGGAAAGCTCTGTGAATGCAAAGAAAGAGTGAAGGGAAGGATTTGCAATCAATGCAAAGATTTGTATTGGAATTTGCAAATCACTAACCCTTACGGATGTGAAGAATGTCTTTGTAACCGAAACGGAACTATCGGTGGAATCGGTTTGTGTGACACCATTTCTGGTCAGTGCGACTGCAAACAAAATGTCAAGGGAAGAGTTTGTGAGTCCTGTAAGGATGAAACCTATGGCCTGAGTGCTGGAAATCTTTTTGGATGTGTTGACTGCAATTGCGATGTGGGGGGTGCTATCCATCCCGTTTGCAATAAGACAACTGGAAATTGTATTTGCAAACCAAGAATAAAAGGCCAGCGCTGTACTGAACCCATTGATGTGACGTATTTCCCAACTTTCTATCAATACCAATACGAGGCCGAAGACTGGAGAAACCCTTCGGGATCACCCGCCAGATTCGGTTATGACGAGTCTGTATTTTCAGAATACTCGTGGAGAGGTTACGCCACTTTCACTGACCTTCAGAGGGAAATAATCACTAATTTGACGATTCAAAAGCCAAGTATCTATAGAGCAATCATTCGTTTTGTTAATTTAAATACTGAGACAATCAGTGGAAGTCTTACATTCACTCCATCGGAATCGTTTGGAGAGACCCAACAGAGCAGTTCCATTCTTTTTGAACCGACCAAAGAGCCCAAACGCTTGTATGTCGTGGGAAAGCCGGGTCTTATAATTGCACCCCTCGTATTGAATCAGGGACAGTGGGCGGTGTCTCTTAAAGCTGATAAAAATGATTTACTCATCGATTACTTGGTTCTCATACCTCAGGCTTACTTCGATCAGACTATTCTTCAGGAGCGACTGAATGAGCCATGCACTCTCTCAAAACAGCATATGTGCAGACACTACGCTTACCCGCAATTACCTGAAGATAGTTCTGTTGTAAGGGGTCAGTCGGCTTTCTTATCAGAGGGCGACACCCGATCCAACGCCAAAGTATTCAGTGATGGAGAAATTCTAAGAAAATTGGATTACGAGGGAAGTCTTGCTCTCCTCGACCAACAACAGCCCACAATTATAATGGATCTGTCGGTTAATAAACCAGATTCTTATGCCTTTGTCATCAGTTACCACAATCCAAACTTAGAAGACATTATGAATAAAGAATCGGTTGAATTGATTTTAGAGACAAAAGGTCCCGAAGGAGATGTGATTAGAACAGAGAGCGTTCGATTAGCTGACTGTCCCTATACTTTTATATGTCGACAAATAGTTACCGACAAAAGCGGTCAAATATCAACCTATGAATTAGACTCTAATTTCTTTCAGTTGACTCTTCGACTGCCAGAACCAATTCCCGAGTCTTACCAATTGGGAATCGATTCGGTGGCTGCGGTTCCCTATCCTACTGATTGGTCGATGGATAATATGATTCCGAGATTTGTTTGCATCAAAAAGAGTGGCGAATGCATTGAATCTGCATTTTCTGTGGTTCCCGAAGCAAATAAAGTAAAACTAATATAACTGATGTTTCAAATCACTGCAAACTATTAAATATTTTCATTTTTAGATTGAGTTCGAAAAGGATCAGAACAGAGAGAGGATATCCAGTCGACTGCCTTTTGAAGCCAAAGATTCTCAGGGATCGGCTGTACCACAACTCATCCACTTAGAAGCCAAAGAGCCAACAGTTGACGTGAGAGGAACTGTTCCCCGAAGAGGATTGTATACATTTGTACTCCATTATTATCAACCAGAAAACCCGAACTTTGAATTGGAAGCTAATATACAAAATGGTTTATTCCATAACGGAATAGTTGCTGTTGACCACTGTCCGAGTCGGACGGGCTGTCGGGCAGTAATAAGACAACGCGACACAAATGCAACATTTTTTCAGGTGGACGAGGGGTTTATGCTCACACTTAAAGCTCCCGAAACCAAAAACATTTGGGTAGACTATATTCTGGCGGTTCCTGTTGACCACTACGACCCAAATATTCTGGAAGTGAAGGCCAGCGACAAAATATCCAGTGCTGTCACGCAATGCCTTCAGAGTTCATATTTTGTAAATCCTGACGAAGCCAGCGGTCAGTAAATCCAGTTTTCATTTATTTTTTATTTTTAACAAAATATTTGTTTAGACTTCTGTCGGTCCGCTATTTTCTCAATTACTGTCGACTTCAATGGTGGAGCCCTTCCCTGTCAGTGCAATACTGACGGCTCTTTTGATTATAAATGTAAACCATTTGGAGGTCAATGCAATTGTAAGCCCAATGTAATCGGAAGGACGTGTTCGCGCTGTAAGACTGGATTCTATGGCTTTCCTCAATGTAAAGCCTGCAACTGTCCATCCACTGCAGTCTGCCATCAAGTGACGGGAGAATGCATATGCCCAAGGTATTTAATCTTGATCTGCGTTATCCATCTTATTGATGATCACAACTGAATTATTTGATCAGAGGAGTGACTGGCGATCAGTGCAATAAATGTCTTCCATTAACTTTTGGTTTCGACCCTATAATCGGTTGTGTGGACTGTGGTTGTGAACCATATGGGGTACAGAATAGAGACCTTCAGTGCGATGTAGACACCGGTCAGTGTAATTGCAAAGCGAATATCGTGGGACGGAATTGCAATAAATGCAAATCAGGTTCAAAACACACATTTTTCAATCGATTATATCATTAAAATTCTATTTTTCTATTAATTTCTATCCAGGATTTTGGTCTTACCCTCACTGCCAGCTCTGTAGATGTGATTTGAGGGGAGCCACCGATGATATATGCGATCAGAGCACTTCCCGATGCTTTTGTAAGGAGAATGTGGATGGTGATTACTGCGATCAATGCAAACCAGACGCTTACTACTTGGAGGAAAGCAATGCCAGGGGCTGTACTAAATGTTTTTGCTTTGGGACGACTGATAGATGTACTAGCTCAAACTTAGCAACTATTCAGATACTAGCTATGGACGAGGGCTGGAAAACTGTTAGCCTTTTATTCACTGAAAAGCATATGGAAGTGCATCCAATAAGTGAGGAACATACTCAAATTGAATACCAATCAGGAAGAGTCAAATCGAAGCAACCGGACAAAGGACAGGACGCAGACAATCATCTGATTATGTATTTCTCTTTACCCGAACAATATTTGGGAAATCGGATCACATCTTATGGAGGATTCCTTAGATATAAATTACACAATAAGGTTGAGACCGAAAGCGAACAGTCGACTGGAATAGTGGCCGCGGATCTGATAATATCGGGAAATAATATCACAATAATTCACGAACACATAGAACAGCCCACAATCGAAGAGCCCTTTGAGTTCACCACAAAACTCACAGAAAAAGAGTTCAGACATTTCAATGGTCATGACGTGAGTCGGGAACAGTTAATGATGGTCCTCAACAATCTCAATGCAATTTACATCAGAGCCACTTATTTTGACCCAATTTCTGAAATCTATCTTGATAATGTCTTACTCGACAAAGCAGTCGATAGCCGAAGAATAGGCAACGCTCCCCGGGCTCTTACTGTGGAACAGTGCAATTGTCCCCCCAATTACAAGGGAACATCATGTGAGGTATAATATCACAATTGATTTTTCTCAATTTTACAAGATATTTTTCCAAAGGAATGTGCATCTGGATATTATAGAGCTCCTACTGGACCCTACCTAGGATTTTGTTTGCCGTGCAACTGCAACGGTCACTCCAATGAATGCGATCCCGTGACCGGCAAATGCTTTAACTGTCAGTTCAATACCGAAGGCGATCACTGCGAGAAATGCATTTCGGGTTACCATGGTGATGCCACCAGAGGTTCGTCACTAATATTATTCTGAGTTTTTTAATTGACGTGAAATTGATTATCTATAGGAACTCCCTATGACTGTCTAATATGTGCCTGTCCTCTTCCTGTTTCCAGTAATAAGTAAGTAAATCAACCGAAGAATTCCGAATCAATGAAACAATTATTCGTGTTTTCAGTTTTGCCACGAGTTGTGAAGTTTCGCCAAATGGTCTGGAGATCAGCTGTCAGTGCAAAGAAGGTCCGATTAGTAACAAGTATTTTGCCATTCATTTAACTCAGCGATTGCTTAATCAAAAGGTTATTACGGTCCTCGATGTGATGTGTGTGCCGCCGGTCACTTCGGTCGACCGGAAGTCATTGGTAGCAGTTGTCAGACCTGCAATTGTAGCGGAAATATCGATTACACGAATCCGGGCAGTTGTGAGTCCACTACAGGAGAGTGTATTCAATGTCTTTACAACACAACGGGAAGAGGTTGTGAACTCTGTGCCAATGGATTTTATGGCGACGCCATCCAAATGAAGAACTGTTCGCAATGTAGTTGTGATGAGTGTGGAACTCATGTCTGTAATCACTTTTCCGGTGAGTGCAAATGTAAGCCTAATATTGTGGGACAGGATTGTGACAAATGTGCTGCCGATCACTGGGGCTTCAAAACATGTCAGGGATGTCGTCATTGCAATTGTAATATCGGAGCAATCGGTAGTGACTGCGATGACACTACAGGACAGTGCAAATGTAGACCCGGAGTCACTGGTCAAACATGTAATACATGTGAACCTGGATATTGGAAATACTCGCAATTTGGCTGCACCTGTAAGTCAATCCCCAACTCTTTAACTTTCGACTAATTTCTCAAATTATTTGAAAGCCTGTAATTGTGCCGAAAAATACTCTTACGGAGCGGTTTGTGACCAACAGACCGGACAATGTCATTGTCTTCCTGGAGTGGTGGGCGACAAATGCGACAGTTGTCCCCATCGTTGGGTTTTCATTCAGAAAACCGGTTGCAGAGAATGTGGTCCCTGTGTTCACGAACTGTTGGATGACACGGATGCTCTCAAACTATTAATCGATCCGTTGAGGGATGAAATGCAAGACACATCTTCCACAGTCTTTGCTTATAGAAGACTCAGTCATGTGAACAAAAGTTCAGAGAAGAGCGAAGAGTTAGTGTCGGAGATGATGAAGAACCCGAAACAACTGAATTTGACGCCACTGTTCACAAAAGCCGAGACTCTGAGTCAAGACAGTGAATCACTTCTAAGCAAAGTATTTACTTATTTATTGTTTCCAATAATTGATTAAATGTCTGATTCTATTATTAGAGCGAATCTGCGCTCAAAGAATTAGCAAAAGTTTTGGTGGAGGCCTCGGCGGTCACCGACGATACTTCGATGGTCGACAAAATGATTCAGAACGCAATCGTTAAATCAAGTCTTGTAGTGGAAGATCTCAAACAACTGGAAGAGGGCTTTCATTCTGCTTCAGCTCAAATCGGACAGAATATTGACCGGAAAATAGCAGAGGCCGAATGGATGCTCTCCGAAGTGCTTAACAAGACTTTTGATTCATCGCATAACAGCTCTAAACACGAACTCGAAGAAGCGCGAAGTCTTTCAGAAAGGATCAATCAATTCAAAGAACCGGCTTTTGCTGCAAAACAACAGATCAATGAAACCGTTGACAGAGTCGTCAATGTTATTAAATTGTTGTCAGAATTGATGAACAAAAGTCACGACTCTTTGAGAACTATAGTCAAAGCGGAACAATTGAATTCACAAACTCTTAACCGACAGTTTGACCAACAAATCAATTCTTTGAAAACAGGAAACGAAGAGATTTCTAAATCGATGGACAAAACGAACGAATTTCTCGACGAAACTAAAAAGTTGTTGACTTCTGCGGAATCGCTTTGGTTTGATTTGGAGAGCTCTTCAGTACGTCTGTCCAACGAACAGCTCAAGTTCCAAGAGTTTATGAATAAATCACAGATAGAAGTACTGGAAATCAGACCCGAAGTGTTCAAAGCTCAGTCACATTCGGATTCATTGAAAAGACAGAGCGACTCTTTGGACAGACTCTTTTCTGACACTAGAAATAAAGCCAACGATCCTATGAGAGCCGCCAACTCTTACATATCAATCGTCGACTCATTGGAGAACTCAATGACTTCAGCCCAGGACGCCCTCACTTCAGCACAGAAGGCATCAACAGATTCTGTGGTCGAAGGAGTGGATCAATACAAAGGCAAGAGTGCAGATCTGGTCAGCGAATCAAAAAAACAGAACAAAAAAATTGGAACCGAATTAGGAAATCAGTTGAATAGAGCTGTTCTCAGAGTGAATGACATCGAAAGCCAATTGAATGGTTCGCAAACCAATCATACGTTGATTGATGAAGAACTCAAACGTTTGCCGGAAATGAAAAATGTTCAGGAATTGGGGGAAAAGGCCTCATCGGCTGCAGACTTAGCGGACAGTGCGGCCAAAAAGAGTGAAGAAAACATCGGAGTCTTGGCTCTCAGAGTGGATGAGATGAGTAAAAATTCGGATTTAGTGCCACAGGATATGAATGATGTGAACAGTGCTATTCGCCAGAGTCAAAACTACCTTGATCACGTGGACTCCAAATTCCCGGACACTAATAAAATTGAAGACTTGAAGAGTAAATTCGATAAACTGAAGACAATGAGAGACGGATATAAGGATAAGATAAATCAGTTGCAACGCAAAATAGACCTGGCCAAGTACCAAGCTAATAGGATCAGAGTGGCCGCAGAGTTCAACACTGATTCTTACCTCGAGTTGAATACTCCGGAATCACTCTCTGAATCTGCGACACACACAAAGCTGTCGCTATTCTTCCGGACCAGAGAACAAAAGGCACTCTTGGCTTATATCGGAAATCCTATTGCAGTGAATCCCAAATCAAAAACCAAACGCTCCCAAAATGGAGGCGAAGAAGAAGACGAAAAACCAACTGATTCCGAGCGAAAAGTGGTATCATTTGATTACATGGCATTGGAATTGGATTCGGGAAATGTTATATTGAATTGGGATTTAGGGGCCGGCGTTTCCTCTCCCATTCGCAATGAGAAGTATGTAAGTGACTGGAGATGGCATCAGGTGGTCGTCGAACGGATTGGAAAGTCTGTCAAATTGACGGTCAAGAGTCCCGCCGAAACCGACTCAACTGCCGAGGGCTCAACTCAAGGGCCTTCCAGTGTCTTCAATTTGGACCCACAAAATACGCGTATATTTATCGGCGGAATACCCGACAACGTTGAGGTCCAGAATACAATTCAAGCGAAGAACTTTAGAGGTCATGTGGAAGAGGTGGTCCTCGGAGACAATCCTCTCGGTTTGTGGAACTTCAAGAAATCTAATAATGTTGTGGCCACTAAAGAAAGAGAACAGTTGGTGGACTTGGACTCTTCGGATGGTCTTTATTTTGATGGAAGTGGTTATGCTGTGCTATCACGCGGTAGACTCAACTTAACCAAAGAAACTTATATTAGACTTAAATTCAAAACTTTCGCGAGAGAGGGCCTACTCTTTCTAATTGGTCACGAAAGGGATTTCTTAGCACTTGAATTAAGGGATGGTTTGGTTAGTTTTAAATATGATTTGGGAAGCGGTCCGTATGTCCTCACTTCCAATGAGAGCTACAATGACGGCAATTGGCACTCAATCCTCGCTAATAGATTTGAAAAAGAAGGCGCCATTTCAGTGGATGGGGTGCTTTTATCACACGGAGAAGCAATAGGGTTGAGCACTGAGCTGTCCACTACTGATGACATATTTATCGGTGGCTTTCCTGATCAGCACCAATTCTATGAAGTGACAAATACTGACTTCGAGGGCTGTATCAAAGAGTTACAGATAGGAACAGAACAACAAAATCTACAGAACTTGAAAGAGGTATTGCGTGCAGTTCCCGGATGTCCCTCTACTACGGGAAGGACGGCCTCATTCAGCAATGAATCGACGGGTTATATAGCTATTGAGTCGGATATCAATCTCGACCGCAACGTTCAAATCACTTTGAATTTCCGAACTCTTAACCCAAGAGGTCTTCTATTTTATGTGTCAAATAGCGACCACTCTTCACATTTAGCTATTTATCTCGAAGACGGAACACTTAGTCTTCGTGTCCAACCGGGCGGTTCGATTCGCACAGAACAGAGAACATATAACGACAAACAATGGCATTACATAACCGCCTCTTTCACTCCGGAACGACTCAGACTAGATGTGGATGACATCAATTCGTTTACTATTGAAACGACCGAAAAGAATGAAATGGTTTTGGGCGCCTCCAAGATCATTTATTTTGGTGGAGTTCCCGTAGAAATATCTTCTGAGTCCAATTTTCCGTCAGGTATTCCAACAGCTTTCGTCGGCTGTTTCGGTGACGCCACTGTCAATGAAAAATTTCAGAACTTTGCCGACACTAGCAATAGACCGAACGCCTCTCTGACCAGTTGTCCGCTAACTGACCACAAAAGTTTAGATTTCGGTACCACTGAGGAGGAAATCAAAGCACTCACGGAAGCAGTAAAGACAGACAAACCTGAACCCAGTGCGGAGGTAACATCCAGATCGCCATTAGTTACGCGGAGACCTACCAAACAGCCATCACCTATAGGACAGTGCAAACTTTCAGCTGTTCCTTCTAAAGATGTGACCTCATCTTCAGATGGAGCCATTCGTTTCGGTGACACTCATTGGAGTCGACACGAGTTTACGATATCAAGTGAAGTGGCCGGTGCTCTCACCGATGAAAGTGGATTCCAAATAGAGTTCAAGACAGCTCAAGAAGAAGGGGTCATATTCTTCGTGACCTCAGCCAATAACATAGATTACGTGAGTCTGTATCTTCTGGAGGGTAAAGTCCACTACGCCTGGGATTGTGGTTCTGGTCGGGCTATCATTGCTTCGGAGCGCACTTACAATGACGACAAATGGCATAAAGTGACGTTCACTCGAAAGGGTCGCAACGGTATTATGAGTATCGATGACGGCAAAGAAGAATATACCGCCGAATCCAACGGCAACACCAACTCTTTGAATGTTAAGTCTCCCATTTATATCGGGGGTATTCCTGAAGACCTGAGTAAATCCGCTAAAAATAACTTAAGAGGAATCGAAAAAACTGGTTCCTTGTCTTCTTCTGTTGTGACATCATTTCCAGGATGTCTTCGAGAGTTGAGTGTCAATGTCAACAAATACCAGTTCGGCACTCAAAGTGTGGGCTATAATGTGTCCGACTGTACTTCCAATGTAGAAGTGGGCTCTTTCTTCCATTCAGAGGGCGGTCTTATTCGGCTCTACGACGAGTTCAGAGTTGGCTCACAATTCTTCGTTAATCTGGAAATAAAGCCCCGAACGATGTCAGGAGTTTTGTTGGCGGTCTTCGGACAGACTGATTATCTCCTCTTATATCTGGACGACGGAAAACTGACTTTTGTTGTGGACAACGGAGCCGTAAGTCAACCCTAACTTTAAATCAATTATCAATAATATATTAATCATTTGATTTGAAATTAGGGTCCGATTAATGTGACTTTTAATCCGAGTTCGAAATATTATTTCTGTGACGGGGACTGGCATTCAGTGGAAGCCAAAAAAATCAATAATGTGGTCCTTCTCAACATCGATAGTCAGAGTGTAGAACCGGGTATCGGCATCGGAGGCGTGTCATCCACTGACACAAAAGACCCGCTCTATATCGGTGGTGTTCCCAATGAATTGAGAGAAAGCAAAGGACTGGTCGAAAACTATGTCGGCTGTTTGCGTATTCTAGTGATGAATAGTCGTCGCCATTCGTTAAGTCAGGCCCGAGTTGAAGGACAGGTCACTCTGAATACATGTTCTACTCTTTAATTTCGAAGCTTAACATAAAAATGGAAAATCAGAATATTCTGGAAATGATTTAAAGAATAATAAAAATTTTGATTTCAATTATTTGTTTGACTCGAATGGAGAGGAGTTTCAGAGTTTTTATTCGATCGAAAACTCTTTTTATGGGAAGACTTACACTATTTGTATGTTTTTCAATACATAATAAATTTAATGAGCATTGATTTGGTGTGAAGTGAATCACGTTTTTATATAATTCACATAAGAATAAGTGACTTCAAAATTCATAATAGACTGCATACGAACTTATTGTGTAGATTTTGATCCCGGATCGAGGAATAGAGCCAATAGCTCTTTATTCGTCTTTTATATATTCTCTATTCTGAAAGAGGAACAGATAATATGCAGCTCTGGTATACATAACACAGTGAGCTATATATTACTGTATATTACTTTATAGAATTTTTCGCTCCGATGATCGCTATTGAGGCCAATATATGTGATATATAAGTGATGAGCATTTTATCAGTCAATACAAAGATTCTATTGTTATCCACTCATGCGGTTAAATAAGATCTTAATAGAGGGTCAAAAAGGCCAATACATGTGACTCCAGTCACTCTCAATTCAATCGCTACCATTCTATTGAGAAAAACCCATTCAATCACTTGAGGTGAAGGTGTATTAGACTATAGCTAATAGACCTTCCTTTCCAACCGAAACTATCAACTTTATGGTATCACCTAGCTCACAAATTCCATCAAAATTACTTCATTTAGATAATTGATTTTCTATTGTTTAGTTGAGCATAAATTTTTATAAATATTCGTAATTAAGGTAATCCGCATCTACCCTACCCTTGCTCTTCAAGCCCTGATCTTCTAATTCTAAAACTGTAGAGACTATAATAGAGAGTAAAAAATGCTTTTTAACCACTTGGAGATTATTTCAACAGTTTGTACATTATAATGATTGAGATATAAAATTCATCATGCCACTTATCTTATTAATTCAAATAAACAATTATTAGTTGGTATAATGTTTTTGATGAAATGCTAAATGTGGCAAGATCAAATCAGATTAAATGGGATACAATTTACAAAAATATTGTTTAATAACAATTTTTAGCATTTGTTTGAATCGTTAAATGAATTTCATTGAGTTTTTTAAATTATGTTATAATTGAATCAATTATTGGATAATTTCTATAATCAAAGGACTGATTTATTTATTTCTCGTGATTTCTTTGATATAAGTGTTTGTAAATTAGTATTAATGGGAAGGAACTGAATAATTGGTATAATTTCCTGCTTTGAAAAGTCAAACCCAATATTTTCTGATTCAATCAAAATCTTATTATTGAGAAAAATAAAGAGTGAGTGCGAGAGAAGTGAGTCCTGCCGTCAGTTAAGTATAAGTCTGTTTCAAACGTTAACTTTGATAATAGAAATCTTAGGGAATAAATGGTATTTACTCTCAAAAATTTGTTTCTCAGCTAACATTGCGATTAGAGCTGAGTATGTAATTGATTCGTTCAATTTAATCATGGATAGTTTGCTCGGCTAGTGATGATGGATGAAAGAGTAGTGCAAACCAATGAGAGCTGTTTAGAACAACGCAACTCCTCTTCACTCTCAGAGAGTTGATTGAAGTACAGCAACAGTTACCGATCCATCCCTCGCCTCTCAATTCAATAAAACTTGTAATTAACTCAATATAAATAATAAGAAATTAAATCACTTTAATTATGTGATTCATTCAAACCATTCTTCCATTAATCCATTATTTAAAAAATGAGTGAAAGTAATGCTCAGAACTCAAGCGATGCTATGAATTGCAATCCGAAGACTCAGCAAAGTATCGGAAATTCCAATTCTTCGTCTCAACTGAATCTTTCAGTGGATAATAAAATGTCATCTTTTCCTCAGTCCATATCTGCTCCTGTAATGAATGTTTCACTTAATAACTCCAAAAATTTTTCAAACATTGCAACTGTGAGATCAGAATTAAATATCGGACAGACTATTGTTCCGGAGTCGGACCGCGAGACCTGGAACAAAAAACTCGATTTCTTGCTATCTGTGATTGGATTCGCTGTCGATTTATCAAATGGTATATTATTTTCGATTAATTTCACTTAAGGCTAAAATTTTAATTAAATTAAATTTGAAGTTTGGCGGTTCCCTTATCTCTGCTTCAAAAATGGCGGTGGTAAGAAACTAACATCAATTAATTTGTAATTCTTCAGAATTGTAACTAGATGCAAAACTTAATATTTTTAACAAAATCTATTATTTCATTCATTTATATATATTAGATATAAAAATCTTTTTATTTTTCAAAATGAAATTCATTTTTGCAAATTAGTAAGAAATTAATTGCAGTAAATCTCATATATTTTGTTAATTCGTTTCTTTTCATTATTCAAAAGTTTATACAAAATGAAAGTTTTCCCCAAAAACTAATTGAAGTTTCCTTCGAGAGTATAATAAATTAGTTGTCATCAGCAGAAAACTAAGCTCTTGGCAGTCTCTCTCTCTCTCTCTCTCTCTCTCTCTCTCTCTCCCTCTCCCTCTCCCTCTCCCTCCCTCCCTCCCTCCCTCCCTTTCCCTCTCTCCCTCTCTTATGGCTAATTTGTAGGCACATAATCATCGAGAGTGCATTGAATGTAGTGTTTATGTCATTCTCTAAATTCTTACCACATTTGAAATGTTCTGATCTTTAGGAGCGTTTCTTATTCCATATCTGATAATGTTAGCCGTTGGAGGCATTCCTCTCTTTTTCATGGAACTGGCATTAGGACAGTATCATCGGAAAGGTGCCATCACCTGCTGGGGAAGAATTGTTCCGCTTTTCAAAGGTTTTTATTCAAATCAATTCAATAGATTAAATTCAATATAATATAAACCATGTAATAAGTGGCGCCATTTTCTACAACAAGATTAAATTGGAGTTCAATCAAAATATTTCGGACATACCTATAGATCTGACATGAAATGACTGCAATAGAATAGAAATAGATCCTAAGAAATAGAAGTGAGCACAAATTTCAAAATAGAGTCATCCATCAGAATTCAATGGATTTATCGACCGGTTATTCCAAGCTTTGAGTAATCTCTCAGATTTGTACTCATATTAAATAAAATCGAATATTTTATCCATCAGTTTATGAAATTGAATGTCAGTACTGACTGTATTAGTGCTGACAAAACTAGCCTTGCTCAACAATGCTTGACTGCACTTTTCGACTAATTAAAAGGTAGTTTAGCACTGAGACCACAAATTAATAGTTTGCCACAAATGACATACTTTTGAAGTTTGATTTTAACACACATTCATCAATTATGTCTGAAAACTGGCATGGTAATACTAATTTTTGGTTATTTTTATTCAGGGGTCGGTTATTCTGTTGTCTTAATAGCATTTTACGTAGACTTTTATTACAACGTGATAATTGCGTGGGCGCTCCACTTCTTCGTCACTTCATTCTCAACGGAACTGCCCTGGACCAAATGCAATCATCATTGGAATACTCCTGACTGCTATGAATTAATGAATGATGAAATATTCAACAATTTAAGTTATTCTCAATTCACAAGAAACTCATCCAAAAGGAATTCAGCCGCTTCTGAATACTTCAAGTAATTTGATTTTTAACTATCAATGTTCTCAAATCTAATAATCTAGCTCAATTAAAGTAGTACTTTTATGGTTTTTCATACGAACAATTCAAAGTTCAAAGAATTAGCCATATACATGTAGTTAAGCTAGCTCCTTTCACTAGAAATTAGATGAGCGGACTTTTTAATTGCTATACAACTTTCTAGACTCTAGAATATTATTTCAATGAGTGAACCCTTTTTTGCAAATTACGAAATTTGTTTCAAATTTGAGTACAGAAGTCATACTAATTGAAGGAATTGAGCAAAACATCTAAAGAGTGAATAGAGAAAAGTGAGGTAATAGTGAAGGAGTGTTAACCGCAAGTGACTGACAATCGGAATTGGATTTTCTCTCCAATAAATATAGGATTTCTTATACACACATTCAATATATGAATGCATATAAATGTATTGAACAGAAGCGAACGGTTAACTACAGTCCCATATAATGAGTCTTTCTTTCACTTGATTTCATAACACAATCGCATCGCTTGTAAGCGAAACCATTTGTCAATTGCTGACCAAATTTCTAGTGCTGTAATAAATTTGATGACAACCTATTTCTTGCATCCGTACTGTCGGTGGCTATCGTTGGCTATCGTTTGCTATTACTTCACTTAATTCTCTCAATTTTCTCATTCTTTCATTAACTGAATTATTCGATCGCAAGAAATATTCATCTCATGATTCAATTGCAAACACATTATTCACAATTCAATTGTCATCAAAATTATTAATTCACTTTCAACTCATTGAACAAACAAATCAATTACATATCAATTAGCAGTTCATCCCTTCCCTCCTCTTTTACAAAACGTTTACTAATCATTTTTAAAAAGGCTCCTCTCTCTCTAGTATTGCCCCACACTATATGCCACAATCTAGTTACACTATATTAGATTCCCTCGAATCAACTTGATATTTTTCCTTTAACGAAAACTTAGATAAACTAAGTAGAGAGAGA
>JAQGBD010001322.1:0-17032 GCA_034698165.1 Punctoribates punctum | reverse complement strand
TCAGATTGAGGCAAATTCTATTCAGCCCTTATCATGTAGGAATTAATGTTTGAGGCGCTTTGACTAACCCTGATTTATACGAATAATCCCTAAACTACTAAATCGATTAATTTTAATATAGGTTTAGTCATTGAATGACATCGAGTCTGAATAAATCCCAAAATTAGTAAGAATTTGAATTATATTTAAGTTTCAAAACTTTCCTTTACTTACATAAGAATAACTCAAATATAAGACAATCAAAGAGTTAATGAAAGTTATGTTTTATAACAACAATTTTTTATTACTTATGATTAGGAAAATGCTTCGGATTTATTGCGATATGGATTTCCATTTATACCCTTTTGACAAACAAAAGTGTGAACTCCAAATGGAGAGCAGTATTTGCACCCACGACAAACTCAGACTTCAGTGGAGAACCGATAAAAACTTTACGATATCTAAAAGCTTTCGGACAATTGGCTTCAGTTTAGGAAATTATCAAAATTCTGAGACATACCAGGAATACAGCAAAAACAACAAATTCAGTCGGGTTAGCCTTCAGTTTATATTGGCCCGAGACTGGGCACACCATATCTTTTTGTTCTATTTGCCAAGTGGAATTATTACAGTGGCCTCTTGGGCATCCTTCTGGTTGGAGATCACATCACCACCGGCTCGAGTCAGTATAGGAGTGACCACAATGCTGGCACTGGTCACCACTTTCAAAAGCACCAAGTCTCAACTACCAAATGTTTCATATTGGAATGCTCTTGATATTTGGAATATGGTTTGCATCGGTGAGTAGTTGACTCAATGAACTTATAGATAAACTAGCTCAATATTGACCTCTTATTTAATTAAAATAGTGTTCATATTCTCGTCTTTGATTGAATTCGCTTTCGTTAACTATATTTATAACACCGAAAAACGAAAGAAGAGAAACAAAAAATTGAAGAGAAAGCGTCAAAACACTATTTTGAGGACAAATGAAACCCAAGTCAACCAAAAACAGTTCAGCAGATTATCGTCATTAGAATCTGCATATCAGAGTACAGTCACCACTCTATCCGACCTCAACAGCAGAATTTCCGATTTCAGTTGTCGTAAGTCTTCTATTGGTTCTGATTTGGACCCAGTCTTTGATGTGAGCAAGAGGAGGCGATCCTCTGTCAACATAAATATACCGAAACCACTGCCTAAAGTAAGAGAGGAGCCGACTGGTCGCCACTCCCGAAGAGCATCTGCTCTTTCATCGTCAGCGGTTGTCATCGATTTGTGTATTAAATTAACGCCCGAAGAGTTGGCCAATGAAATCGACAGAAAGTGTCGTAGATTATTTCCTCTAACATTCTTGGTTTTCAATATTTTATACTGGACACTTTTGCAAGTTCAATTCTAATCAAATCGGATCTCATATAGAATTGATTTCGATAACAAAGTCATTTGTCTTTTTGAAAAAACAGTTTTGTTTTGCTTTGTTTAAAAATAGAATTATCATGTTAATTTTAAAATATACTCTCAACTCTATTGAATTGATGGAAATTCAGATGAAAGTCACGTACAGTTCTGCTAATGAGATACTTTAAACGAGATCAGGGTGAGCAAGGTCTTGCCCTGCAATGTAGCTCTGATAAACTCAAATTCATGTACATATATTCACATGATTCACCTTGGCATCAATGGCCTCTTCACCATTAATTTAATAAAAATATTCTTCACAATAATTAAATAACTTTTATTCTCGTAAGCATTCATACAAATGGATATTATTGAGAATACTGTGAGTTGATCATGGTCATTGATAAACAACCAAATTAACTTTGCTTTCAACTTTATATTTCTGAGCGCAAATTGTCTCTATTTATTGACACAAAAGTTAATGCCATGCTAAATTATCGTATTTATCGATATCATCAACTAGTATAGTTTATTTAATCGAGAAACATTAGCAAAAGCATTTGCATATTATTGTGAATACCCTGGTGAACCAATATTAATTTGCAACTTTCTGTTTATATATTTCTTGAACTCAATAGAGAATTTACATCCTCTATAAGAATAAGTAATACCAAGAGCTTTAGGCTTATTCTGTAAACAATTGGGTTAAATGAAGCCGACAAACATCGCACAGAATATTCTCAATTCAGGTATTCTTGTGATGATATTCGCCTTAAGCTACGAATGAAAATATTCTCCTCATAAACATTGACTAATAGTGTGTCAATATTCAGATTAATGAGAAGTGCATGCTCATTCAGGTGAAATTATCCTGCTATTCAGGAAGAACCAGAAGTGAGGAAAGATGAATGAATGTCACAATTCTTCAGTTATTAGTTTATATTTCCTGCCTTTGGCTCTACTATTAGCCAAACTCAAAGTCATTTGTAATTCTGAGGCAATACTTTTTTTTCTCGTATACGTCACTACTTATGGCTTATTTAAGACTAAAAGACGAAGAATTTTTGGCCCAAAAATTCTTATCACATAAGTTATGTCACAAAATAT
This sequence comes from Punctoribates punctum, assembly GCA_034698165.1. Lineage (NCBI taxonomy): Eukaryota > Metazoa > Arthropoda > Arachnida > Sarcoptiformes > Punctoribatidae > Punctoribates > Punctoribates punctum. The sequence continues at coordinate 14,545 of JAQGBD010001322.1, read as the reverse complement.
GACATAAGTAGTCAGCCGTAAATAAATACCAAAAATATTGAAATTTTCGCAATTCATGTATAATACGTTTGGCGATAAAATAGCGCCAAATAATCAAAAATCACAAAATTCTCCAAACATTTTATTTGTCAAAAGGTTTTGAGGAAATCACTAATATTTCTCAATATTTCCTTCAGATTAATAAAAGTAATAAATAATATATCAATTGTTTTCCCCCGCATTTCCTATTAAATGAAATATCAGAATAAACGGAATCGTTTTAAAGATTACAAGAAATTAAAATCTCAAGTAATTATTGAAATAAGAATGTCAAATATTTTGTTGAAATATCCTTGTTGATATATTTGAAAATTCAATATATGGTCAAATATATGAAGCACTTGATGAGACTCTCCATGCTTTTAGAGGCGAATATAAGCCGACAATTAACTTATTTATTGTTACTGTCGTCGACTGAGTGTTAAAGTTTTCATTTGAATTGTTGTTTGAAGAGTAAAATCATTGAACAGAATTTGTTCGTTGTGTTCGTTGACCCGACGCTAACAGACAGACAATTGAATTGATTCCCTGATCGCAGACATAAACAAATACAGAACTGTCGTCGATCTCAATGAAAGAACTGATGAAAACCTAATCAAAACTACAAATCTATTCATACGAATAATGAGTGAAGTAAAAGATAAAAGAAGTGTTTGTCAAGAAGTGGATGAATAAAAGGAATGTATGGCTGATACAAAAAGCAGACACATATTGTCTCCAATAAATTATAGTCTTTACATTCATTACGAATCACCATTTCTTTGGTGAAGTCTAAGTTAGAGAAGAAAGGAGGGAAAGGCGGCCTACTTTCTGGACGATCGGCCACTGGAACATCATTTCCGAGATCATTACGATATGAGTTCTACTGTTTTATTCAATTGTATTTTTAGCACTAAATCCTCATTCATTCAAAATTTCAATTCTATTATTATTTCATTCTTTGCTTTCGGCTGAAGAAAAATAACGATATTTTTCTTCATTCAACGAACGTCTTGAGCTTTCTGTCAACAAATTCTGAGTCGTGTGTTGAGAGAGAGAGAGAGAGAGAGAGAGAGAGAGAGAGAGAGAGAGAGAGATGCCATTAAATAAAAAGGTCATGAGACCAGTCAATTGAATATCTCGCAGATATTTATTCATCATTTTATTCACTTTCTCTGATAACCTGAGGATTACCTCAAATATCAAATGAGAGGGTCATTAGTATTCTTATTAAATGATGTCATTCCTATGCCTTACAGTCAATAAATTTTTATTACTGAACAGTCATTCGAAAAATATATAACAATTGTGAGTCAATATCAGTGATGCCCAATAACATAGACCAATACCATAGACAAACTAACCCTGAATTTTTTTGGTAGATGGGAGTTCACTCAAATTTGGGCTGAAAGACATCCTCACACCGAGGAAAGCCAGGCGCAAAATTTCACCTTGTTTTTAGACCTTTGAAAAATCACTTCCCCAGGAAAATATTTGTCGGACCTCCAGGATCGAAGGTGTTTGGGTATCACTGATCAATACAAACTTGAAAGAGAGCGGGAACAGCCAGTGATTTATAGCATGATAAATTCCAATTTCAAAAATATTGGTTTATATAAAATGATTGAAACAAAAAGTTGTCGGTTATCCCAATGAATGAACTCTTAAAGAGTCGAAAATTTGATTTTTAGGTTAATTTAATTTCTCTTAATTTTGTTTCATTAAAATAATTATCATAGAAATTAATTGATAAATCGAACAAGTTAATTTAAATTAAATGAAAATAATTCACTTGACTTTTGACTTGTTTATAAAATATTGTTATCAAACAAAACGTTGAGATTGAGGTCAGAATTATTTGGAAATTATTATTAATTTTTCATTTGAATCATTTCTACGGTTATACACAGAAATCGGTTTTTCCCACAATTATTGAGTTATCGGAAATGATTTGAAGTGAAAAATCAAAGATAATTATTCGTCAATCATATGATTTATTAAGTGATAGATCATTATTTACATTATATACCCGGCTATCAAATAGGAAAGAGATTACATTTCACAGGAGAGTCAATGAACCATCACTTTTAGATAATTATTTATTACAATAACACTAATAATCATTTTTTGATCAATACTTTTATTCCGGTATTTCTCTAAATTATAGACTCAATTAAGAATATCAAGATATCCGTAATTTGTAAGAGTATAATATAGATTATCTAGGTTAATTTCAAACGAGACAAGTGTTGTCAATGTTCTACCTTGATCTTCACTTCGAGGCGAATTAAAAGTTAGATTTTCCTCTGATTTGATTTATTTTGAATTAAAAGCCTTATTATTATAAATAAAATTTGTTTTCAATAAAATAAAATTTCAATCATTTGACATAAATTTCATGAAATTATTTTAAACTCAAATACTTTATCTAATTGTCGTCAAAATGATTTCACTCGAAATAATTGGATAAAACAGAGACAACAGAGACAAGAGTGACCCATATTCTCACTTTCACTTTGTTTTCAGTATATCCAAGGTATCCAATCAAATAAACTGACATTATTTGAACTCTGTAGTGATTTTTGCACTAACTTTAGTAGTGTAAGTACCTAGCACACAATATTAATTTTACTATTAAACTTATTTAGCATGGTATAACATTCTTGAGGTGGGTGATAAATAAATTGGTACAATCCTTACAGTTTCATATATCTGACTTACTTTACGTAATCCAGTGGATCCAGATTTGTATAAAGCAGACATTGTGTGCATGGTCAAGCTCTTACCTCAGGGGGTATGAGGACAATATGTTAGGGGGTGTATTTTCCAAATTTTCGTCCTCAGGGGGTAACCCGGGCTATACACAGCTTGGCCATGTCTGGATAAAACGTAATTCAACATGGTATACTCTATAAAGCTTTTGTTTGGCCATAATTTCCAAACTCTGTCCAAAAAGAGACTCGAATTGAGGAAAAGACAGCATTTTTAAGTTTCTAAAGGGGTAAACAAAAAAGTCTAGATCATAAACGTGTCGTTTGATCACCTTGGTAGAAGTTGTCAAAATTTAAGTTTAATCTTTAATTAACTTTTATTTAATGATCTATTTATTCAAATACTTCTTCGAAATGATAAATTTCGTCATTTGGCGTAATTATCAAGGTGATTGAAACCATTTGTCATTTTGATTTTAATTTGAAATAAAGTCATTTACTCCAAAAAACCCGTTTTTACATAAATTCGCCAAAAAACCTAAAATCAAATTTTCAATTGATTTAGCATGGTTTTTTCAATCATAGTTCGAGTCGATGAGGTATAGTTATGCACTAGGCAACAATTTCATTCGATTCCAAGACAAGCTTGTTCATTTTTCTGTTGTCTTTATTCTACTATTCTTGTGATGAATATTCGAAAATTGAGTCACAAACTAATTAATCATATTTAATATTCTGATTGATTACCATGGTGAATATGGTGAACAAATGATTAATTATTCAATAATTTATATTATATTTCCGATTAACTTATTTTAATTGAAGAATTCTTTTATTAATTTTTATTTTCCCTTGGACAGTTTACCTTTCTCTTAGGATTACTGCCAAGGAGACCACTTTACCATGATAATTATAGCCATTCGTATTAAATAATTTCATTTGATTGAAAATTACTATTCAACTAGATTTTGAATAGATGAGTTATAAATTATCCTTGGTAATAGTGACTCAACCTGTAGTGCACCCAATTTCGAGGAAAATTTCTCTTTTATTTGATAAAAAATTTTATAATTTTTAAGTAATTTTTAATTAATAGAAATAAAATTATTTTTCCTCTGATTTCCTCTCAAAATAGAAAAATAATTTAAATTAATATTAAATTCAATTTTATTTCGTTTATTTAAAATATGAAAATTGAAAACATTAGTGATTCTAAACGAGCGGACGTAAGCTATCAATTTAAAGCTGAGCTTTCCTTATTCAATGTCATCCAGTACATGTTTCATAATTAATTTTGTTCATATGTGCAGGAAATCCTCGTATCAAATATACCTATAATTAGCCGGTTATTAATTCCATTTTATTGATTGAAATACAGCTCAAAATCCATTTCCATTATCGGGTTTTAAATTCATTTCTGAGTTTGATGTCGAGCTTAAGAGTACTCCTAATTGTGTTCTCAAAATAGTCCTATTTTTATCATTTGAGTGGTTTTTGTTAAATCATTATTTAGTTATTTATTATTTAGAATATGAGCGACAAAAAAGAGTTAATCGCTTTTAACGACACATTTGACAGAATTCTCTCGGTTTTGATTCCAGAGAATCCGAGTAAAGAATTGGTGGATACCTACCAATGGCTGAAGCGAATGATCCTCTATAATGTGCCGCACGGCAAGCGTAACAGAGGACTGGCTGTTGTCGAGACATTCAAACTCATTGGAGAGCAACTGAATAACAACAATCCTCCTAATGAAGGGGAAGTCGAGTTGGCCCGAGTGCTCGGCTGGTCCGTTGAATTTCTTCAGGCCTACTTCTTGGTGGTCGACGACATGATGGATCAGTCTATCACTAGACGAGGACAGCCCTGCTGGTATAAGTTGGTGAGATTCCATCACAATTTATCTAATATCAACCTTGACAATGACCTAGTCAAATATTAAAACCATTTTCAATATTTCATTTAGGATGACGTGGGACTGATCTCATGCAATGACGCCATTTTGTTAGACCAGGAGAACTACCATTTCCTGAAACACTTCTTCTCAGATAAGCCATATTATCAACAAGTGGTGGATCTGATGCATGAGGTATAGGTTTTCACACAAAAATTGAACTTTAAATTGAGCCGAATATTGGCCAACAGGTGAGTCGGCTCACGGCTTATGGACAGTATTTGGATACGGCTTCAAATCCACCGAATAAAGGACCACAATTCAATTTGTTCACTCAATTGCGGTACAATAGTATAATCAAATACAAGACAGCCTTCTATTCGTTTGTACTGCCGGTGCGGTTAGGTATGACTTCAACACAAACTTAAATACCTCATTAAACCCACTCAAACAGATTAATCAAGGATAATTCTCTTTGTTTCAATTTATAACACAATAATTACTTCAATTAATGATGAGATTCAACAAAATTTGAATCATTCTTTTGCATGATATCAAAACTGCTTTGATCTGATCTTTGCCTCTTATATTTACCATGATCAATTTGATAATTAATTCAAGGACCTAGCTTAATTATCTTCTATTAATTTGAAAGCGATGTATATGTCGTCAATCACTTCCTCTGAGGAACACAAGAATGCGGAGGAAATCCTTCTGAAAATTGGACACCTATTCCAAGTTCAGGACGACTTTCTTGACTGTTGGGGTGATCCGGCTATTATCGGTAAAATTGGTACCGATGTCGAGGAGGGTAAGTGCTGTTGGGTTGTCATCACTGCATTCCGTTTCTGCGATGAGAAACAATTGAAGGTTTTGAAGGATAATTACGGCAAAAAAGACGGCGATTGTGTCAGAAGAGTGAAAGCCGTCTATAATGAGCTCAAAATCAAAGATATCTTCTATGAAGAGGAAGAAAAGCAATACAAAGAAATCTGTCGAATGATTGACGACTTGAAGAACAGGAGCCAATTGAACCCAAAAATATTTCTTCAGTTTCTCGACAAAATCTACAAAAGAAATAAGTAAAGTCACTCCTGTTTGGGGACAGGCCTACAATGCAGACTATTTTTAGTAATTCATACAATTATTTGAGTCATTAAACGATTCCAAAATGTTTTAATAGATTGATTGAATTAACTAGTTCAAATTGAATGCCAATAATTAAATCCGCTTTATAACAAGTTATAATTTGATTTGACCAGGTTAATAATATATTGATAGCTAATATTTAATAGAAAATTAGAAATTTATAGCAAAAGAAAAACTGTTTTTATAGCAAAAAATTTACTCAAAGTCAACATATTTATCAATAAATGAATTAATTTGTTCTTTGAATTTAATCATTCGATTATCGTATTGAATGCCATCCAATTCGGTGGGAAATGAGAGGAAACCCCCGAGTATTGCAGTCCGACCGACGCCACAACAACTCCGGTAGTGAAACAATAGGGCTTCACTAGGATCCGGGTGTTTTATATTAGAAACACTTGCATTAGTAAAGTGGTCGACGGTGTGGACCCCAATTCTGTCCACAAATTGTGGCCTTAAAACTATGAGTTTGTCCCTAAAGGCCGGCAGCCAGACGTGTGTCTGTCTATTAAAATGATTTTGACTTCGAGGAAATGCCTTCAATTCATTGCTATTGAATTCACAGCAAAAGAAGACATTCCTTACGGAAAGGCCAATAGTTTTCGGGTCTTTATATTCATCATTAATATAGTCTTTTAGAGTCTTTGCCTTAAAAGGAATAATCAATTCGTCGAAATCGATGAAAATTATTATCTTTGAGCGAAACCTATGGAGACAGTCATCTTCGGAGGCGTACTGATGGAGCTCATACTGGTTTGGGAAGCGCTGTCCGCTTTTGGTCAGCCAGGGATACACTTCCACAAAATCCGACATTGAATTGAGGAGTTGGAGCACAGAATCGGAAACATTTTCCTTATAAAAAATGAATTTCTTCACTCCATTAGTCCTGTAATAAGCGATGAACTCAAGTAATGGCAAAACTGAAGAATAGTGGTTAAAAAATGGTCGGACACACACCACTATGTCTCGAGTTTCACTCAAAGACTGTTCCGACTCATAGACGATAGATATCGGGTTTGAAATGATTTCATTTTTATATTTATGGCTAAGTTTTACATATTTTGGTCTAATATTAAGTCTTAAATCACATAATATTCGCGTCGTTTCGAAAGGGTTTTCAATTTGAATAAACTTTGCATTTGTTTTATGAATAATACTTTGATTCCAATCAATGAAATGACATTCAAATACATTATTATAATAATTGAAAATAGTTTCGTCAAAATTGGGCGAAACTGAGCCCAAAATAACAACACTTTTATTACTGTTTCGACTGAAAGCCGAATAAACATAAAACGATTGATAATCGGCGGAAATCTTTTGCCAATAATTTTGGTCTTTTATCACTTGATTTGTATTATTGGTGGTCTTAAACCGAATTTTCTGGTCGTGGATCAGATTCTGGTGATGACACTTATAAATGCATTTGTGTTTATAATCCTCACAAAGACTTTGGCCACAAGTGTTGCCCAAACAGTACCGGCAGTCAAAGAGCCACCAAATGTTGAATAACACATTCCAAGACATAACCACTAATAGGACTAAAATTAAACACCATTTAATCAGGTTTAATATTGAACGAAGCCGTTGAAAAGTATATCTAGGTCGATTCAACGGCACATACATTATTATCATACGAATAGACAATCAATTATTGAAAAACTATTTTTAGATAATCAGATAAAAAACAAGGCTTTTAATAAAAGCCTTTTATCTAACAGTTTGCATGGTTTGCATGGTTTGCATGGTTTGCATGGTTTGCAAGGTAACACTTTTGTATTACTTTACAGCTTTAGATAAATGTTTTCAAACCATAAACAACTCATAAATTGATTCAATTGGTTAGAGAAACAAAATATTTGATGAAATTAATCAAAAAACATAAAAATAGTGTACAGTTTGGGATCGGATTACTTATTCTCGACAACAATGGCCTCAAAATCAATGTTTTGAAAACAATTTGAGGAAATTTTGAAAAATATTTTTGATAAAATTTTCAGTATAAGCAAGGTATATATCGATTGCATACAAGATGCAGGGGAAGAGCACAGGTCCTGAAGCCATGATAGTGCTTGCTGATGTGCAAGGTGTAAAACAACAGTCAAATACAGAAAAGCCTGAATGCGTTTTGTGTCGTAAAGATGAGGGAAGTGTCCAATCATTCTGCAGTTGTTCAGAGGCCAGGCTTTGGCACTACTCATGTATTTGCCATTGGATTATAAATCGAGGCGATGATACCTGCAATGCTTGTCAGAGTAAATACCAAGATCAAAGGATCAGACGACGATCTACGATCACACGATCTACTGCAACATTTTTCAAATGGTTCAAAAGGAATCCCGAATTATTGGCAGCCATTGTATTCGGGTTACTCCTTCTCATACTACCCGGAGCTATAGCCTGGTTGAGCGGCTCAAGAATTTAAAGAAAACAATGGGAGACTAACCTTGGTTTACTTGTTCTCATATTAATCACAGCCTTTGGAGTATACGTCTCTGCAATATTGTTGGTGATAATGTGCTGGATCATTTATTCGAGATATTCCGAATATGTAGACCAACAATGTATGATTACATTCGAGGATTTCGATGGACACGATTATGCTCCTGGTAAAAAGTATGATTTTCGTTTGGATCTGGCGATCGAGACGGAAGGTTTACTCAATTTACGGGAGTGGATGGCTCAGCAACAGCAGCAGCAACTCCTCACTCACAAAATCAACACAAAACAGAAGGAACAGTAGAATTAACAAGGGGCAATATACACTACACTGACAATCAATCAATAAAGGAGTTAACTAGAATATCATCAGAGCTTATTTCCGGTGAAAATTATTAATAAATTCGAATAAATATCTTTAGAAAAATCTTTGAAAATATTATCTTGGTTCGATTGTTTTGCTATATTTTATCTGACAATCTGGTATTTTCAAGACCATTAACAAAGCAATGACCATACAATGACCAAACAATGACCAAGCATCACCATCATTGTCGTCGATGATTCTTAGGGAACAATTGAAAAAAAATATGAATATCTTCTTATGTTAATTAATATTATCTCATTGACAGATAAATCTAATAAAATATATTTGATTGTGCAAGATCACTCAAATAAAATTTCTAGTGAATGCACTCAATTCCTAGGATTGCGAAAAATATCATTTAATAAACTCCAATAAAAACAGGGATGTGTTAGAGCAGAGACTCTAAAGGGGGCCATAGGGGAGGGCCTTAAATTAAAATTTAGACCCCAGGAGAACCAAAAGGTCAGACCTCTCTCTTAGCACATCATTGAATAAAACTTATATTTTGTCTAAAATTAATACTTTGTTTATCACATTATTCACGGATTAACGACTGATCTGAAACATTGTTTTAATTTATGGCGATTTATATTGAAGGCTAAACCGATTATAGGCTCTAGCTAAAATACTATTTTAAGTCAGTAGTTATTTACTGAAATGTATCAGGGATGTTTTGGTAATTCAGAATTTAAATTAAAGCATGACTTTAATGACAGATAAGAAGTTATCAGTTGAAGTAATAATTTTATGACCCTCATCATTTTTGTAATTACAAGTTTGGTCAGACAATCAACAGTTTCATAATTGTTGAGAATCAGTCGAATTTGTATCATGTCAACTTGTATCAACTCAAATTGTGAATTTTAAGTTCCAGAATTTGCGATGAGTGTGGAAACTCATCAAATGGATCGGAGCAACGACTCTGAAAAAGGGGTTTTCAGTGAACAGGAATCCGATGGAAGACAAGAATTACTTTTAATGAGAAAAACAGTGATTTTAAAAGAAAAGGACTTCACTGAAGAATATCGTTCCAAACGAGACATCAAATCGTTTTTGTCAGACTATCGGATATTAATTGACTGCAAACAGACAACCCTAAGAGATATTGTCAATGAGATGGTGACAGTAAGTTATTCGACATTCATGTCACCTGATGTTAATAAATGTTGATTGATTCAAACATTTTCAGCACATGAAGACCGAAAGTCTGTCTGATGTGCTCTTAGATGTCAATCAAATATTGTTTACTCTCAATAATAATATGATAAAGAAAACAATTCAGGGGATCTACGCCTCAGACAATGAGGAGTCTTACTTTGACCAGACCTGGGTCACCGCACAGTTCAGTAACATTGAAAAGTGATGACCAGGCTATTTAAGAGATAATTCTTATTATCGAATTTTAAATCTATTATTTTGATAATATTTGATTAGATTGTGGTAGCTAATTCAGAATATAAATTGAGATAGCTCCAAAAATATAATGGTCATCACTTTCAACAGTAAAATCTGTTTCAGAAAATTCAAAATTATCTTTTTATCATTGATTCCTTCAGTGCTTCCATCGATTCAATTAAGAGACAACACATTTGTATCGCACGACTACATAAGGTGACTAATCTTGGAACTAATCTCCAAAATATCCGATTTTTCATCCTGGTATTAGCGCCACTCAAAGAAGTATTTAATTTTGAATTAAATGTTTGGAAAAATAATAATAGTTTTGCTTTTATTTAGAAATCAGTGAAAATAAGTGATGAAATCAGTCACTCCTTCGCAACACTTTTCGCCGATATTTACTTCAGATTGGATTTGATTAATGCGGAGACAGAGCAGCAATTCATTGATTTGATGGACAGACGACTCATTTGTTTAACAACTGAAAGACGGCCCCAATTGTCACCAATTGAAGCGCTTCGCAAAAAACTTGAGACAAAACGAGTAAGAAATCAATATTTGATTGAATGAGAAATTCAGAGCAAAACTGTACCAAAACTATGAAAACTCTATTCTAGTGTTTTTTCAAATTGACTTTTGGTGAAGGAGTGACCGAAAACTTCAAACGAAGAGCTAATTACTACTTAAGTGACTTCAAAGACGGTAAGAATTCTCAAACTTATCGATAAATATTCTAATTCTGTGCTCAGGTTTCAAAGGGCCGAAGACAGTCCATAAGACAGTGGCCACTACTGTGTCGTTGTATTTGGCGATAATCCTTCCCTGTATTGCGTTTGGAGTTCGTGACCACAACAACACCAATGGCTATATCGATACCAGACGTGCACTTATAGGACAGGCAATCGGCGGATTAGTATTTGCACTAATGGGTGGTCAGCCACTGGTTGTTATTATGACAACCGCTCCGTTATGTCTGTACACCAAAGTTGTGTTCGACATATCCGCCGAACTTGAGGTCGATTTTTACGATATGTTTGCCTGCGTTGGCCTCTGGAACGCCTTCTTTGTCATTGTCTACGCTCTTTTCGATGTTAGTTATCTGATGAAGTGGTGCACCCGATCTACTGAAGAGATATTTGGATTGTTTTCTGTCTTCGCATTCATAGTCGATCCCATCAAAGACTGTGTCAAGAGTTTAGTCATTATTTGAATCAATTTAATGATTAATAGATTTATTAATTGATTAGATTTCGATAAATATTATTATTGTGTGGAAAGTGTTGTCCAAAATGTAAGCAATGATTCTTCGGTCAGTTGTGGGGAATGCGGACAACAAATAAGTGTTTTATTTGTGATGCTTATGCTCTTCACTGTATGGCTGGCAGTCATTCTTTACGACTTCAATAAGACGTAACCCATTAACCAATCAAATGACCTAAAGTTTTAATAAATGTCTGACATTTAGCCCGTATTTGGATCAACACAAACGAGAGATCATCTCTGACTACGCACTGCCCGCCGCTGTCATAGGAATGAGTTTTGTTGGTTCCTATCTCTTTCAAGACATCAATTGTATGGATAGAGACCCAAATTTGGTGACAACCCAACAAATAAGTTGATTCACTCATTGAGTAGAGTGATGTGGTTTTGACCAAATTTGACCTCTGATTGTATTTGTGTTTGAAATTACCAAAAGTGTGACCTTTTCTTACAATTTTCAGCCGAAAAGTTTGAAATAAGTGAAACATTTGAGTTCAAAATCGTTCGATTGAATAGTTTGAGTACCGAATCAGTCCTTATATCCCTGGCTCTGGGCTTTTCCCTCTCATTACTGTTTTTCATGGACCAGAATATATCGGCGGCGATGGTCAACAATCCCAACAATAAGTTGAGAAAAGGCGATGCCTTTCATTGGGATCTATTGGTCGTGGGTTTACTCAATATATTTTTGTCGATATTTGGTCTGCCCTGGATGAATGGAATGCTACCCCACTCTCCTATTCACGCCAGGAGTTTGGCTGACATCGAACAGAGATTTGATTCCAACGGTAGAATCGTTGATGTCGTGGTCAGGGGTAGAGAGACCAGAGTTACCGGTCTTATGACTCATATTTTGATTGCTGTCTCACTTCTTCTCATTCCTTATTTACTGGATTACATCCCCGTCTCAGTACTCAACGGACTCTTTATCTATTGTGCCATCGCTTGTCTTCGAGACAATTCATTTTGGGACAGAATCCTACTCTTCATCACAGAACAGGTCAATATTGAGGACAAACCCATTAATTGATTGAAAATTAAACATTTAATTCTTTAGTCTTCATATCCGAACAATCATTACATAAGGCGCTGCCCTAAGAAGATGGTTCATTTGTTTACAGTAATTCAGCTAGCTCAATCAGCAGTTCTGTGTTACTTTGCATTCTCGGCCTCCCCTTACGTTCAAATGGCATATCCCGTCATAATTGCAATTTTAATTCCCATTAGGTTTGTATTCAAATGAAAATTAAATGAAAATTAATAAACATTTCAAATCATATTTTAAGAGCAAAACTGATCCCTCGTATTATTAACAAGAAATACGTCGAAGCGATAGATGGCTATCATTGAGACCAGGGCTCAGCGCTCAGAATAATTTGGAATAATTTCTAATTAAATATTTTTTTGTTAGTTTCAAAACAACTTTTACTAAAAAAGGAATAAAATATCGATTTGAAGGAAACCATTAATAATGTAAATAATTTTTCTTCAAATAAAAAAAAATAGTCTTCGATTCGCGTGTTTTATATATTTATACGAAATTATGGAAAGTTTTTACTGAAAAATAAAATTATGAAATAATTATCAAAAGAATTATGGCTTTGATTCTGTTTATTCTTATGCTTCAAGTTTTGAAATATTGAGTTAATTGAACTTGTCACACTATTTTCTCTCAAATCGATCTTGTTAAAAACAATTTCATCATTTTTTCTAATTTTATATTTATTTATGAGTCAATTCTGTGCTTTTCATTACAGTGAAAATGTTGAATCCCTGAATAAATTCACAGTTCTTCAATTTATGAATATACCAAGAACAAGTGATTTGATTTGAATTATTTGAAAATGAAATCTTTAATACTTAAACATCGCTTACATTTCGGGGTAACTCATTCTAAACTCAGTTTGGATAATATGAAAGAGAGTTTGAATTTTGTGAAATTAGAACAAATACTGACCAAAACGTTTGTATTGATTTCGCCCTCTTTTGAAGACTACATAATCGGAAACAGACCTAAAACTCGGATAAAAATCGCAGTTTTTGTGAAGATCATCGCATTTCTCAATATCTTCAGATACGGGTCGGCGGCCATTGTGAACACACCACTGGTCCTTATGCTGATGAGTGACGCCAACCATCTGTTGGGTAATCAGTTATTGCTTTCCCTTCTGTTCAGTTCGGGAGCACTGATTTGCAACACATTTATCGGAGTATTGACACAAATACTGGACATGAATTCGAAACTTCACGCCATTCAATATCTCTATGAAATCAAACACAAAATTAACGAAAATCCTCTAAAATACAGTTATCGGAAGAAATTTAACCGACATTTGAACTTTATATCAAATCTGATGTCGTGGCCAATACTCTACATCTTATGGACCAATGGATGTCTTATATTCTTGGCTCCGCCACTTATAGCCTACTTTTCCCCCGACTCTTACTATTCAATAACAAGTGTAATATTTTGGAATTTTTGCGCCACTTTTTATGTCCTCGACTTTTATTCAGTACTTTTGGGAATTTTCAAAATATTCTTTTTAACTCTTATTCACCTAAAATATCAGTTCAAACAAATCAACGACGAGATAATCAAATGCATTCATTACAATGACGTTAAATCGCTAAGAATGTTGATAAGCCAGCACAATTCTCTGTGCACTTGCACTTCAAAATTGAACTCAATGTTCAATTACTATATTCTAATATTCTATGTGTTCGCAAAGCCTGCACTCAATGTATTGCTTTACGTGACTCACGCACCCGACTCTCAGATCTTCACCCGAATGGCCTGTTCTTTAATTTTTGTGGCCTGTCTTTCGGTAATCTTCTCAATCAATTTGATGTGCGCTTCAGTCTCGTCGGCAGCCCATAAACCAATGAGAAGTCTCTACAAATTCAGTAAAGTTAAAAATGTGTCGACTAATGTGAAGCTCAAAATATTGGCTTTTATTGAAAAGTTGTCGCAAATGTCAATCGGTTTCTATTGCTATAAATTATATCCAATGAATAATTACGAGTTTTACAGGTATTTGTGTGGATGGGCTTATAATTACTTCCTTCTCATGATTTTCTTGAGAAAGAGGGGATATATTAAATGAGACCAACAATTATTAATTACTCATTTGGTATATGAAAAGTTTTTATCTGTTTTGATAATAAAATTGATTTTTCACTGCATTTACAGAATGTAAAATGTAGTATATAAGATTGGTAACTATACCAACACCCACCCACCCACCCCCACCTTCTTTATTAGTAACGGGAAAATTATTTTCATTCAACAGAGAAATATGATTTTTCTTT
>JAQGBD010001321.1:0-17042 GCA_034698165.1 Punctoribates punctum | reverse complement strand
GTCTTCAATTGAGGCTAAAAATGTGTGAAAACTGGAAGTAAACTATTTTTCTGAATATATCCCTAAAGGAAGGGCACAGACAGGGCTGCCCTCAATTCATATAACATTTGCGACCATTGATTGATTGTTTATCTGTTTGTCTGTTATAGAGTTCATAGATGTGGGCAAAAAGCCGAGAGCTCTGGAGATCCTGTGCGATGTGCTCCGGAGCCGAAAGCACAGGACGTGGCAGAAGAAACACGAGGACATTATGATCAAATATCTGGAGCTATGCGTCGAACTAAAGAAGAGTTATGTCGCAAAGGAAGGCATATATCAGTACAAAATCATATGCCAACAGACTTACATCAACTCTTTCGAAGACGTTGTCCGCAAGTATTTGGAAATGGCTGAGGAGAAGGCCTTAGGCGCCAAAGAGGCCTCTCAGGCATCGGTTCTCGATGTCGACGATTTGGACAACGCACAAACTCCAGAGGATATCTTATTGTCTGCCGTCAGCAATGAGGACACTCAGGACAGAACCGATAGAGTTGTTCTCATTCCTTGGGTTAAGTTCTTGTGGGAGTCTTATCGCCAGTGTTTGGATTTGTTGCGAAACAACTCTCGTACGGAGCGTTTATATCATGACATCGCTCACCAGGCCTTCCGTTTTTGCATCAGATATAACCGGAAGACAGAGTTCCGTAAACTGTGTGACAATCTTCACACACATTTGGATATTCTGAAGAAACAACAGCTGCAGAACCAACAGATCGGACATCAACAGCAAAATGCCATTAATTTGAACGCACCCGAGAGTCAGGCCATGCATTTGGAGACCCG
Organism: Punctoribates punctum; assembly: GCA_034698165.1. NCBI lineage: Eukaryota > Metazoa > Arthropoda > Arachnida > Sarcoptiformes > Punctoribatidae > Punctoribates > Punctoribates punctum. The sequence goes on along the minus strand of JAQGBD010001321.1, from coordinate 16,220 downwards.
TTTGGTTCAATTGGATTCTGCCATTCAGATGGAGTTATGGCAGGAGGCCTACAAAGCCACCGACGATATCAAGCGCTTCAATCTCATGAATCTGACCAAAAAACCGCCGAAACCCCAACTAATGGCTAATTACTATCAGAAATTGGCGCTCGTCTTCTGGAAAGCCAACTGTCCTCTGTTCCATTCGGCGGCACTTTTCCGTCTCTTTCATTTGTCTAAAGAGTTGCGTAAAAACATAACTCCAGAAGATATTCAAAAGATGGCGACCAAAGTGGTGGCGGCCACTCTTGCCATCCCTATCCCTCCCAACAGAGCAGAAATTGACAAATTGGTGGACACCGAAGAGAACATCATTGAGAACCATCAAAGAAATTTGGCTTCACTTCTAGGACTGACCACCACTGTCCCGACCAGAGGTTCACTAATCAAAGACCTCTTGAGGATGAATGTCCTGCCACACGCTTTGCCTCCTCTCCAAGAGCTCTACCGTTGCCTTGAAGTGGATTTTCATCCTTTGGTTCTTTGCAATCGAGTCCAACAAGTGATCGATTTCATGGAGAAGAGCACCGAATGCCCGGAACTGAAGCAATACGTGACGGCTCTCAAAGATGTGACGGCAATGCGTTTACTCAAAGAAGTCTCTCAAGTCTACCAAACAATTGAATTCACTCGACTTCTAGAGCTCTGTCCGTTTGCGAGTTTCACTTATTTGGAGAAAATGGTTGTCGAGGCCGCGCGAAGGAATGACCTCCAGGTCCGCATTGATCACAGAAAGGGTTGCCTTATATTTGGCACTGAATTGCGTGTCTCGACCGGCGAGGAATTGATAGAAGGACCTCATCTCCAAAGCATGCCATCCGAACAGATCCGCAAACAATTGGTTAATATGTATTCGACTCTTCAAAAGGCCAGAAATATGATCGAACCGGAAAGGGTTGTCAATCAAAGAGAAGACATTAAACGTAAGATAATGAAAGCCTATCAACTGAACGCCAAAACAGATCACTTGAAGATTCTCGGCCGACAAGAAATCATCGAAGAGAGGAAGGAATTGTTGGAACAGAAGAGCCTTAGAAGAGAAGAGGAGGAAAGACGCAAATTAGAGGAACAGCAGGAAAGGATCAGAGCGGCAGAGAGAGAAAAGATGGAAATCGAAAAGAAAGAGAGGGAACAACAGATGAAACTCAAACACGACATCGAATTGAAGAAACAGATAGCAAAGGATCAGCTCTCTTTCATCAAGGGATCCATAGCTGGAAATCTTCTCGAAAATCTCGACGACGAAGAGTTGGCTAAGTTGAGACCCGAAGACATTCATTCCAGAAGAATAGAACAGTTGGAAAAAGAGCGAAGGGAACAGTTGGCCAAACAGCGCAAACTCGAGCGGAAGATCGATCACTTGGAAAGAGCCAAACGAATCGAAGAGATTCCTCTTTTGCAGAAAGCCCTCGAAGAGTGGGAGGTCGAGGACAAAGAGCTCTGGGATACTATGGAAGAGGAGAGGATCAAAGAGATCCAAGAAGAGCGCGTTCTCGCCATTCAGCACAGGGAACGCTTCAAACGGGTTCTTGAAGACAAAGAAACGTTTGCGAAGAAAATCATTAGCGAACGACATTCGGTGTTCACTAAAGAATTGGCAAACTTTGAGTCAATTATGGAAACGGAGCGAAAACGAAGGCTTGAAAATCGCCGTAAAGACAGAAAAGAGGAGCGAAGAAAGGAATACCTCTCACAAAAAGAGGCCGAAGAGAAGAAACGGAATGAAGAGGCGCAGCGAAAGATCGATGAGGAGAGGGCCGCCAAATTCAAAGAACAGATGGATAAACAAAGACAAAGAGAACTTGAAATCGAAGAAAAACAAAAACAAAGAGAACTCGAAGAGAGTAAACGCAAAACAGAGGCAGAGGTTGAAGAGAAAAGACCTCCTCTTCGAGAAAGACGTGAACCCGAACTTAGGGAAGAAAACGAAGACAATTGGCGTAAACCTGAGCGCAGAGTTGATTTTCCAGACAAAAGAGGGCCTCCTATTCAGTCGCGCGGAGATGCAGACGACTGGAAGGATAGAACGGCTGATCGACCCCAAGGCGAGCGTATTCGTGCCCCACCCCCGTCCTCGAGGGCTGATGAGGAAAATGATTGGAGAGGACAGAGAGACGACAGACCGAGAGCACCACCTGAGAGGAACTTCGACAGAAACGATCGTAATTTGGACAGAAGAAGACAGGGACCCACCTCTCGAGCAGAAGAAGAGGACGACTGGAAAACGGTTGGAAATCGCAATCGTGACGATCGTCGACCCCCTAACCGGGACAGGGAATCCCGTCCCGCAGATGACGAGGGAGATTGGAGGGGACAGAGCGGCAGAAATATGCAGAGAACTACTGATAAGCCTATGAATCGAAATCAAGAGCGCAGCGGAGGATTCGAGCGAAATATGGAAAGGGGTGGCGGACGTCCCGCTCAGTCTCGGGCTGATGACGACAATGATTGGCATCAAGTCGGAGGAAGAGGCAACAGAAATGCGGACAGAGGCCAAAGTAGACCCGAAGAAGAGCGCGATTGGCGCACTTCCAGACCCACTTCGGACAGACCCGCTTTCGAGCGAAAGGACAGAAACTTCGATCGCAATGCAAATCGAAGGGACGGAGGAATGCGTAGAGAAGGCGACAGACGGGACGGCGACCGAAGAGACGGTGACCGAAGAGAAGGTGAGAGAAGGGACGGCCCAACCGGTCCATCGCGCGCTGATGAGAACAATTGGCGTAAAGACGACAGACCCAGAACTGACCGAAACAGTAATTTGCAGCGAAAATGACTTCATTGAAGACTTTTTGATTGACTATAGTTTTGATATTTTCGATGAATAATAATTTGGAATATATTTGAAATCATTTTTATGTTTTTCGATAAAATCAATTGAATTATATTATTATTAATTATTTAGTTTTGATTTTAAATAATTGGAATTTTTGCAAATTTCTGACATTTACTGTATTTGAAGTTTAATCGAAAATACTATTAATAAATATTTAAAACAAATTTTGTATTCACTCAATATTAATGTTTTTGCTCCTATTGTTCAATGAATTATAAACCGGAACAAATAAGTTGGAGATAATCACAAACTTGGAAGAACTCATTCTTTGAGAATCGATTCTTGGCTTAAATTAGTGATAAAATAAGAATTTTCATGAATAGGTTGAATAATTGATGGCATAGAATGTCATTAAATAATAAACTCTATTCAAATGGATTTCAGCAAACATTTATCCAAAAGCTTTGAGAATGAGAGGAATGAGAGGGAGAGATAGGTTTGTCCCCTCAGAGCGTAGGAGTAGTTTTAGCCAAATTGAAGAGCAAAGTGTCCGCCACTACTTGTATGACATATTCACCCACTCTTAGGACAAGAATCAGATGACAAGTTGTGTTCATTCATTTGGACGGTATTTGGTTTGATTTTATTGGTTCTGCTTTGAGTTGAATGTGAGCTAATATTTTGTGGTAATAAAGCATTTCTTTGGGAACGCTTCCAGTCTATAGAAGTATAGCCTGAGTGACGCAAAAAGTGTAATCACTTGTCGACCAATGGCTGCAAACCGACTGAAAAGCGGCGGACTTTAGGTTTCTTATAAAAGCCAATTCTTAAAGCACTTCATAAAGTTTTTTCGTGAATTCAAAAAACTGACAAATTTGAGAGATTTTACTCCAATTTAGGCTCAGAATCCGTTTTCAAATTAATTGTTTGGAAAATTAATTGGAATCGTCTGAAGGAAAACACGTTTCGGACCAAAAAGTTTCTCAAAATACCATTTAAGGTAAGATTTTCACTCTTTCTCCGACTTTTGCCTTTTTATCTTCTCATCAAAAAATGAGTTTAATTAATATAAATTCCTTTCAACTCAATTAGAGTTGAGGTGATTCCCAAAATCATTGATAAGAATTTGTATGTCATTAAAGACATTTCTTCTGATACTCGAAATGATATGTAGAGTCGATTGACTCAACTCATGTCAACCAACTTAAGAGTAGTTAAAGTGAAGTCATGCGGCACTTGAGGCTCTCCGATAACGCTTTTCATAGATAATCAATGGAAAAGTTGAAAGCACTGAACCATTTATAGCTCCTGTAAAAGTATCTTTGCCTCAGAATAATTAGTGATACTGAAAAGCAAATGCAAATCCTATAAAATAGGATCAAACAAATCCCCATCAATTAGTTTTTTCATTTGACCCTCACTCTAATTATTGATCTGAAATTAAAAACATTTTCTCCATTTGTAAACTTTGAATCAAATCTAATTAAAGCCATTATTAATCAAATGTCGGACACAATCGGCTCAAAGCCGTAATCCTTCGCTAATTAATGTTATTATTGTTTACTTATTAGTGATTTGTGAGTCAACTCATAGGGAACTCACATCTCACTAATTGTTCGATGATTTGAACAAAATTTACTGCTTTTCGGTTGTAATCTGTAATCAAATTATATCCAAAGGAAACCGAAATTTGAAGTCAATAGCTGTTTGGCTCTACTCTGAACTTTTAGTTCTGTGTCTAATCCGTAACAAAGAGTTATTGAATGGAAAAAGCAATTAATCAGATGACTATTTGCGTCACTGAAGACATTAGAGGCAAACAATAGCGTTTGTGCCCAACATATCTGACACAATACACGCCTACACTATATTTTAGCCGAATTTATGGCCAAATGTTTGCCAAACTTTAGATGTTTTTCGAGGCATCTCTTCTCCTATTTATAATTCATTTATTCTTTTGACTCAAATTCCTAACAAATCCTCAATTAATGGTCTTATTTATGTTTAATATATTATATTAAGTCTTATGAATGGTATTAAACGGTTGGGTAATCGAGAAAATCATATTATCCTTATTTGACAATTGAATAAACAAATGAAGTCTTCAATCATAAGAAGTCTACAGTGAATACACTGTAGAAAAGTGTACTCCGAATAGACTCTGAGTTTCCATTCAATGATTACTTCCACTAAATTTCCAGTGAATTAATTTGCAACTCAAGTATATTACTCACTAAATGGATAATTTATGTTTTGAAGTGCAATCACAGGAAAAGAAGTCGATTCCCATATTCAAGACATGAGATTCACTGCAGATGTAATAAAATCTCAATGAAATCAAAAGCTGATAGAAAACGGATTTGATATCCAATTCCAAAGGTTCTTAAATTAGCGAAAATCTAGTGAAGGGAAAGGGAGGCCGGAAATCAAGTGTAATGAATAAATGCCTTGAAGGAGGGAATTCTTGTCTGTAAATGCATTGTAAGTCACATCTAATCAATCAAAAGAGGCCGAAACCGAAGCAACAGATAATAATAGAGTGGAGAATATCTACACTATATCGTCAGGGATGTCCAATAGGGCAATGAATGGCATTCTCTCCTTCAAGTTGGAGAATCGAGGTTAAAGGCACTCACATAAGAGTGTGCAATGCCTTCGCTTTCTATTAAGATTGAGCACTAAATTGAGTTTAAACTGCATTTATCCGACTGTTTATCGGACATCAGTTGAATTGAGAGTAAGTTTGTGGTTATAACACAATTCATAAGCACTCCTAAACATAAAGCGATTGGAGCCCTGTGTTGATAATGTTAATGGTTGGCCATCTCTGGCTAAATATATTTATAACGAATGTAACGCTAATTTAGGAGCCCTTCCAGGCTTTGGGCAAATCATACCAATTATCGAATAAGAGGTAATTAAATCTCGAAAATTGTATTTAAAATTCGTTTAATTTGAGCGAAAATATTACAAAAATTTCTGCAATACTTTTGATTGATTGCAGTGAACCCTCAACTAAGTTAGGGTTCACTCGAATGGCCTGAAACCCAACTTAAAGGATCACTCATTCAATGATGCAATTGAAGGATTCGTTGCGATATGAGAACAGACTACCAATGCTAAAGTTCTCGATGTAGGCGCCCATTAAGTAGGTCTTGGGTTTCACGTACACCATCCTGAGTGAGTCCACAGTTAACTTCTCAATGTATTATATTCCAGTTATTAATATTATACTCATTTTTGGTGCATTTCAGTGCATTCCGTCTATATATTTGACACTTACGTCAGATAAGAAACTTTTTGATAACTTTAATCTAAAATTAGACTTAATGTTAGCCAATGTCTATCGGAAGAGAGAAACCGACAATTTTTTTCTTTTATAATCGTTGGTAACGATAACCAGAGGTTCTGTAAAGTGATGACAATTCATTGAAATCCATCCAAAGGTTATTAATGAGAAGTTATTATCAAATTTTATCTTAAAAATTGCGAAATATTTGTTTTAAGTATCGTTTTGACGGTAATATCAATACTTATTGCTTTGTCTAACAATTTAATTCTCTGGAAATGTGATCTAAAAAAAGACTAATATTTGTCTTTAATCAGGAAATTATATTTTGTAACAAAAAATATATGATTTACAACATAATCAACGAGTGTTTTATGTATTGATGAAACAAATTTAGGTCTTTTCAACGAAATAAACCCAATTTCGAGTTATTTTAGGTTTTCTTTTATTAAGAGAAGTCTTATAAATTGTGTTTTTATATGTCCTCTATATTTGTTATTTGTTATATGCATAGGATCTTGAAATAAATGAAGATTTGTGATAAGGTTAGCCTAACATTGACAACAAATTCGGTGCTTTACATAACTTATAAATAATTTCTCAAATCCACGAAACCATTAATCAAATGGTGTGCTCTTGACTTCTCTCATATCTTTATTTCAATCTATTATTTGTGAATAAAATTTAATCATTAAATCAAAGAATGATAAACAGTGTGTGTATTGCGAAACCACTTTCTCTGCAGTTCTCTTCCTTTTCTCTCCATATTCTGTGCCGGACTTCTCTTTTGGCAGATATCCTGAAAAAAGTATCTTTAAATAAAATATCAAATAAAATATTACTATTCCAGTGAAACTCTTCTAACATTGTGCTTGCTCTTTTTGGAAGATTCTCATTGGATGTTAAGAATTAATTTATCGAAAGAACTCGATTGAAATAAACAAGTTTGCGATATATATCACTATATGACAACTGTCTCTAAAATAAGCGATTCATCAAAATCTGGTTTTTTTTATCTTTTATTCTCTTTTGGAGTCTTTATGAGTAATTTGTTGGCAAATCATACGAATATTTTTCAATAAAATGATTGATAATTGAGTGGAAAATTATTTCTAATTTAAATCTTTTCTTTTTAAGTAAAATTCAATTTCAAAACTTAATAAAAGAATGAAAAACAAGAAAAGGAGAAACTTGTTCCTTTAAGAGCTATTTGAAGATTTGGTTTCAAGTCTTTTCAAACAAATTAGTCCTGAAAAGAGAACTCAAAGTAAACATTAATATAAAGTTTCATTAAGTTCTTGGTTAAATTAAAAAGAAAAGTTTTCTACTTTAAATAACTCGGAGCTAAAACTGGTTATTCTGATGAAGCGATTGATTGCACAATACTTTCCTTGAAAACTATCGGATTTACTTCAGATCAGACAAATTTTTTTTGTAAAGTGATGTGCGTTAGTCACCGTTCCAGTGGCCTCAATACTGCCTCTCCTCACACCATACCTGAGTACTGACTCAACTCAAAGATTCTGGTTTCGGAACCGGCATTTGTCTGGTGTGCCCTTGAATTGAATTTATTAATAAGAAATCAATTATAAGTCAAATCAAACTCTATTGAGAAGAAAAAGTGATTTTTCAAATCCAAATAATTGCTGGCTATGAGTCACTTTTGAATGGGACAGACATAAGAAATGCCTCTAACTAATTAAATCGGTTCGATGTGTTCCTGGCCCTTTGAATGGCAAAGACAACTGGAGAATGGCTAAATAATGGCGAAAAAAGAATCGGGAAAAATTGGCGAACGGTAGAGTTATTCGGGAAAGAAGACCAAGAATTTCATGCCATCACTAGTTTTCATTCACGAAATAGGCATTGAACTTGTTAATATGTTCAGTGAATATGATTCACTCATGATTTCTTATTGAGTGATTAATAGCTAGTAGGATATTAACAAGTTCAATGCCTATTTCATGAATGAAAACTAGTGGTGACATCAAATCCTTGGTCTTCTTTCCCGAATAACTTCACCGTTCACCAATTTTTACCGATTCTTTTTTGTCCACTTTTTTCAACTGATCCAGTTCTTTTTACACACAAAGCCGCTAGAAATCCTAAGAAAACCCTTTATTTGTGAGATACACAGAAAAGTCGAACATTTTTGCACATTTATTAGAAATGCTTTTATTTTCAAATTATGACTCAATTATTGTGTAAACAATTATTGTTTTTTTTTTCATTAGAATTTCAAACTTATAATACAAACTCCTCGTTCTCAATTTCTACCATGGTAGAATTCAACAAGATGCTTGATTTTTACACTCTTGGCCTATAAAATATTGGCGTAAAAGTGTAAAATTTTATTAAAAGCGTTATACAAAAGGTGTTTGAGCTTGGTCAGTTGATTGAGTAATCATTTGAAGGATATCTCTATGACTGATATTCTTAGACTTAATCAGATTTTACTTAATTCTGTGACTTTTATGACATAAAATAATTTATGTCAACATTAATATTACATAATATATGACATTATAATCCAATCAAAACCAAAGGAAACGCGTTTTTCTTAATGTTATGAATAATAAATTTTATGAATACAAACAGAGCTGAAAAGAGGGAGGGATAGGTATTGTGAGTAAGCCTTTGATTTAAAAAAAGTAAGCTTTTTCTTAAGATTTTTAAAACCCCCTATAAAATGGCCAAACCTTTCCAGAAATATAGTCAACCCCTGAATGAAAGAGTGAGTGAAATAACAGCTCTGTATTAGAAATATATCTCAATATTTCTATTCAAGTGATTTCAAAGATATGTTTGTAGTCTTAATAAATGAGTAAGAAAATAAAGTTTGATCAACCTTGCTTCTTTATTAAGACAGATTCTTCTTTAAAAGAATCAAAATCTCAGATTAATTGAACTGATATCTCAAAAATGAAATATCACGTCAGATGTAGAACCAATGCACCAAGATCTAATTGCAAGATTTTAGCTTCGGGTCTAACGTAAGTGTCATAGAGTAGGTTTATAAATACAATTCTTTATTGATTAATATAATTATTTATTTGTTACGCCTCTAAATCCGTTTATTTTAAAATATTTGAGTCGTATTTGAAAATTGATTATTAAATATGAGACACGTATTCACACATTTAATAATAATTTTAAATAAAGTGATGTCATTAAAGCCAACTCTAATAGAATTTATTCAAAATTATATTCTTTGATAATTTTAATGGATTTTTGTGTTCAATGTAAATAATTAGGTGTAAATCCATATACATTCCATAACGTCTTTTCAGCTCTGTAAATTATCAGTGAATTCTAGTGAAAAGCCATAAAGAGATTTAAAAAAAGTCGTCTGAAGAAAATCTTTCACTAAATGATTGGAATTCTCTCTCAATTGAATGTCTGTCCTCTCAAACAAATTTTTTTCTGCTCACATACCAAACGCTTATACTTAAGAGAGACCGACAATATTTGTGCCTTTGTTTACAGGGATGTCAACATATTGGTTGCTAAAAATACAACTTGCTCCATTAGGCTTCAATTTGCTTCAAATAAATTATATATAAGACTTAAAAATTTGTTTTCGTTTTTTCACTACATTTACTAATGTAGTATATGGATTCTTCAACTAAACCGGCCCCCGCCCCCCTCCGTCTTTATTAGCAACGAGAATTGCTCTTTACTATCAACAGGTTGGTCATTCAATAAGATGCAAGTTATTCTACAGGAACTGATGTAAGTTATATTTAATTGAAACTAGGCAATGATTAAGTTCAAAATAACATTTGCTAGAGCAAAATTCAATGAACAACAAGCAAACTTTGCTAAACAGCAAGAAATATTGGACCAGCAAAAAATTAAAATGGATAATTTGTAAGAAAACCCAGTACCAATTGGATTCATTTATGTACAACTGTCCGGACAACCAGAACCACACAGTTTATGGCCGACCACTCAATGGGATAATATATCAGCGAAATGTGCTGGCTTATTTTCCAGAGCTGAAGGTGGTGAAGCAAGCGAGTTTGGAGAGGTGCAAGATCAACAAACACAGTCTATTGAAGTGAAAAATGGCTTTGGTTATAATTTTGCCAAGAGTTTCTATTATTTCCCTGGTGGTCTGAAGATAGGCCAGCAATATAATGAGGATGATATTACTACTGGTGCTTCTGGTTCCGGTACAGGTTTGATTGGAATGAAAATCAAACACAACTTGGAAGAGATCCGTCCCCGGAATCAAGTGATTCGTATTTGGATTAGAATTAAATGATTTCGAGTTTTCATTTGATTTATTAAATCAATGAATAAATAAAATGTGAGAAAAAATGCTCTGAAAAGAGATTTATTGTGTATTTCATTGACTTTGAAAATACCAAACTTTTAAGTCTGAATGTAATTTAAGGTAAAAAGGCATTATATAAGACCTTGATCATTTCAATATGAAAACAGATGTCTTTCATAATTATAAGAGATGAATAGGGAACTTTGGTATGTGATCTAGCATAATGAAGATGAAATAGAGTTAAAAACAATAAAATACATTTAAATTTTATCCCTAATTTAATCAGTTTAAATTAACAAGCTGATAAATTTTAACCTAACTATGAGAAACCCCTCCCTTGAATCACGTGATAAATTCCAGGCACTGAATGATTCATTTTCTATTCAAATGATTTCAAATGTAAAGCAAAATACAGTTACGACTAAATTTACGGTAAAGTAACCAAGAATAATATTTTTAGTGATGCTGTGTTTAAGTCATTGTTTTAAATCTTAACTAATTTATTTTTTGGAACTTGCAATTTGTTAGTAATTTTGTTTGCTCGTGATCCACATTAAAAAAGCCACTGGTGACTATTTTAATTTTGTACCAAGTTACACTCGACCAGATCTTGTGAGTCTTGATCATAAACGGCAACAACTTTGATGGACATGTTATTCGAATATGTTTGTAACTTTTCTATGATTCACCATGCTCATAAGTATAGCGAATCATACGATCGAGGATTGATTGACAGAAGAGGTTGGGTTTGTTCACCAAAAAAGGTATAAATTATCGTTCAGTCGCTCAGAGTCTTCATTAAAATTTCATTTGAAAGTTGCAAGTTTGAAAAATGAAAACTCTTTTGATTTCAGTAAATTTTGTTATTTTGTTGGCCGCTCTTTCGGCGGATCTTCATCGAGGTTATTTACAAAATATTTTTTATTTGAACTTTATTTTCGAAAATTTTCAAAAATTATTTCATTTCTTTAGATGAGCGTGATGATCTGGGCAAATCTGCCGATGTTGAGATGAATTTGAAAATCCAAAATATCAGCCAGGTGATCGACCGAATGCTAATTACAATGATAGATGAAAATCGCAGAATGAACCAGCACGATTCATTTATAAAGATGCATAACAGAGAGCTCAGGCGTCAGGAAGCAAAAATTAATGACCTTGGAACAGATCAAATTGAATTAAAATCAAAACAAGCAAATTTTACTAAACAGCAAGTTATTCAACAGGAACTGACGTAAGTTATATTTAATTCAAACAAGGTAATATTTTAGTTGAATAATAACATTTGTTAGGGCAAAATTCAATAAACAACAAGCAAATTTTACTAAACAGCAAGCAAAATTGGACCAGCAAGATTCAATTATAATGATACAAGAAAAACTCCTCCAGCAACAGGAAGCAAAAGTTAATAACCTTGAAACAAATCAAATTGTATTAAAATCAAACCAACAAGCGAATTTTACTCAACAGCAAGCAAAATTGGACAAGCAAAAAATTAGAATTGGTAAATTGGAAGAAAACCCAGTTCCAATTGGATTCATCTATGTACAATTTTCTGGACAGTCAGAACCGCGCACTCTATGGCCTAACACACAATGGGATAAAATATCAGCTAAATATGCTGGCTTATTTTTCAGGACTGAAGGTGGGGGTGCAAGTACATTTGGTCAGATTCAAGATCAACAGACACAATCAATTGATGTGCAAGATCATAGATGTGGTTCTATTTGTTATCATTCAGTTGAAAGCCTAAAAAGCAGTTATGGAAAATACAACATTTCATTCAGGGTTACTGAAAAATATTTGGATCAAGGTATATATTCTGGCGGCGGTGGTAATTCTGAACTAGGGTTAAGGTTCAAACACAACTTGGAAGAGATCCGTCCCCGGAATCAATCGATTCGTATTTGGATTAGAATTAAATAATATCTTATTTTCAAACAATTGATTAAATTAATGACTAAATTGTTGCAAAATATTAATTGGATTTTGAATTAATAATAACTTTTGTTGAATTAATCGATAATTAGATGAGAAATATTTCTCTTAAATGTCAAGTAATTTATCCGTTTATATCTGAATCCAATAACACTTCAACTCAATTGAGTGATAAACTATCACATTTAGAATACCTTAAGGATGACAAAGATGATAACATAAGCTAGATTACTTTAGGTATAAATAGAGTTATCAATTGTTTCACCTAATTTGAGGTTAATTTTAGTGTTTATTTTATTACGTTTACAAATATTAAATATGTTGAAATTGACCTTGTTTGCCCTGGTTGTTTCAGTTACCATCGCATTGAGTGTTCAAGGTAATATTATTAAAACTAAAATCACTGGTAAACTAATTTTTAAACTTGTTAGAACTCAATGAAAATGAAAAGTACCTTCGCTATGAAATACAACAGTTGAAGGAACACTTTGAAAGGAACATCACTGGTTTGAACAAGGAGATTGATGACTTGAGAAGTATTATTCAATGAAAAGATAATCTAGCTTATTTTTAATTTTGATTAAAGACCTAGTAGATAAAAATTCAAACGCCTGTGAAAATGGATGGTTTGCTTATTTGGATCAGAAGTGCATCAAATCTATTGAAAAGAAAGGAACAGTTGACGAGGGAGTGCAGGCCTGTGCGGCTTTGGATAAGCAAGCTAATTTACTGTCAATTCACTCGGAATATGAGATGAGTTTTTTGAGTCAACACTTATCAAAATATAGCGACATATCAGACAACGCGTGGATTGGATTGAAATTCAATGGAAAGGGCTTCGAATGGTTTGACAAAACAGCACTCGATTACCAGCACTGGGATGAAGACGCGGTAAAAGATGGAAAACTACCCTGCGTACAAATGTCCCTGACAAAGTCAAGTCTTGGTAAATGGAAGGACGAGTTATGTAATCGAAAGAACCTAATCGTGTGTCAGAAGAAACAGTCGACTAATAGTGTGCTGTCAGTTGATCTAAAAAATATCAGCAAGGTGGTTGACCAGCAGGAAGTTAAAATTGCTAGCCACGAACTCAAATTGAACCAGCAGAATACAATTATCATGAATCAACAGAATAGCCTCAATCAACAACAAACCAAAATTAATAAATTGGAACAGAACCCAGTACCAATTGGTTTTATTTATGTACAACTATGGGGACAGCCAGAACCACACACTCTATGGCCCAACACTCAATGGGATAATATATCACCAAAATATGCTGGCTTATTTTTCAGAGCTGAAGGTGGCGGCGCAAATAGCTTTGGAAATGTCCAGGATCAACAGACCCAGTCAATCGAAATGAAAAGTGATTTTCTGAGAAATCTTGTTGGCGATCAATACTGGGAAAAAAATCTCAAGATTAGCGAAAAATTGAATGTTCTTAAAACTGGTGGTTTTGGTATAGAATGGGCCGCCATTGCTATTAAGCACAACTTGGAAGAGATCCGTCCCCGGAATCAAGCGATTCGTATTTGGATTAGAATCAAATGATTTCATGTTTTCATTTAATTAATTAAATCAATGAATAAATAAAATGTCAGAAAAATTTTCTTAAAAAGGATTTATTTTGTTTTACATTCACTGAAATTCTGAAACAAATGTTAAACAATTGTGACTATATTTTTACGGAGGAGCTTTAGGTTCAAAGGGGTCGGGTCGGGTCAGGTCACATTTCTTTTGTGTAATCTTGGTTCCTATTCTGATTTGTAATTTTTGGAGAGACCATGCTCAACCTCTTCTGTCCATCATGCCTAGATCGTATGATTCGTTCTCCTAAACTTAATGCATATAAACATGTTCGAATTACCTGTCCATCAAAGTTGTTACCAGTGATGTTCAAGGTGTGACTCGCTAAATAACTAGTATGTTTAACAGTGGTTTTTCCAGTGCATTTCGAGCAAATTGAAGAACGAAAGATTTGCTAGTTGGAAAGAGATTTATTGGAATCACTCAGATTATGACCAATATTGAATGGAGAAAGGTATTGCTCAAACTGAACTACACTTAATTTTTGTTCTTGGTAACTATACCTTAAATTTAGTCCTCACTATATTTTGTTTTTCATTCGAAAATCATTTGACTATCAAAATGAATCATAAAGTTCCTAGAATTGATCACGTGGTTTATACGTTTTTGGACAGACCAAGCTCAATCTCTTCTGTCAACCATTCTTCGATCGTATGATCGTATGATTCGTTCTATTCATGGAAAACATGAATCATTAGAAAAGTTAAAAACATTTTCGAATAACCTGTCCATCAAAGTTGTTGCCAGTGATGATCAAGGCACACAAGTTCTGGCCGGCTGTAACTTGATACAATAAATAAAATGGTTAACACCGAAGTTATGAAAAAGTATCCAGTTCCAAAAATTCATTAGATTAATTGAGCCTCAAACAGACATTGCTAACCAGGAGGGAGGTATAGCTTGGAATAACTCCCTGATACCGAAGAATACCCCTCTTGAATAACAAAATAATTAGCCGGATATTAAAATGTGTATCATTTTTCGAATTAACTGATCAAGGTTTGATAATAACTTTTTTCCTTTAATTTCATTCAGGCCTAAATGTTCTGCCAGGGTTTAACTAGGTACAGAAAATAGAATGGTTAACAATGTTTTTTTATTTTTTTTTATCTCTGACAAACTTTCAGGAAGGGGGTATTGTTAAAATTTTCAAGCTCAGGGGGGTATTCCGGGGGTATTTTTCTCGAGAAAAATGAGATTCTCCAACTTTACCAAAGTGAGCTGGCTGGCAAATACCTGTAAAAAATCCGCCATTGCTTGAATGAAAAACAAAATACAGTGACGACCAAATTTAAGGTATAGTTACCAAGAATAAACATTTTAGTGAAGCTCAGTTGAGTCATAACTTTCTCTATGCAATATTGATTCTTATATGAGTCAATAGAATAAATCTTCTGTGAACTAGCAAATATTTCGTACTCTAATCTGCTCGAAATCCACAGAAAAAAAACCATTGTTGACCATGCCTATTTTTACCAAGTTACACCTTGAACATTATTTTATAACAACTTTGATTGACATGTTATTCGAACATATTTTTGATTCAATAGAACGGATGATACAATCGTACGATCGAGCAATGATTGACAGAAGAGGATGAGCTTGCTCTCTCCAAAAAAGTATAAATTCTCGTTCAGTCGCTCAGACTCTTCACTAAAATTTTAATTTGAAATTTTGAAAAATGAAAACTCTTTTGATTTTATTACTCTTTGTTATTTTGATGACCGATATTTCGGCGGAACTTCATCGAGGTGAAATAAAACTATATTTTAGATTGATTTTTCAAACATTTCAAAATAGTACTTCATTTGATTAGATGAGCGTGATGATCAGGGCAAATTGGTGGCTCCCAATGTTGAGGTGACTTTGAAAAGAGACCAGAGATCAGTAATCGAGAAGAGAGATGGGAAAGATGAAGAGGAAGATGGAGAATGGGTGTTTTGCCGAAAAGGCCAAAAAGGTAAATGTGTTTGATCAATTTAACACTAATTCCAATCTCTAGCTTTTGTGATGAATAATAGAAAATAGTTATCAAGTACAATTCGGAATAGATACGTCACCGGAATCAAACATTGAAATGATTTCTTGCTATGTGCTAGATAACAGTGTTTAAATCAGTCTTACCCAGGGAGCGGGGAGAATAGCATGGAATACCTTACTCCAAAAATTTTGGAAATACTCCTCCCTTGAGGTTTTGATAAAATAGCCCTGGCTTTATTAAAGCACCAAAAAAATTACACTCAAACCCCTCTAATTTCACGGAGTCGGGACCGGAAATTTTGCCATGTGAAAGATAGAATATGAAATTATGG
>JAQGBD010001320.1:0-17049 GCA_034698165.1 Punctoribates punctum | reverse complement strand
AAAATGGCCGTTTTTCGGCTAAAAATGGCCATTTTTCGGCTAAAAATGGCAATTTTTCGGCTAAATTCGGTTATTTTCGGCCTAATTCGGTCTAAATTGTCTTAAATTCAGTTTTCCAGCCGAAATTACCGAAAATTACCCTAAAAATATGGCTTTGAGGGGGTCTAGGGGGGTATTTCCAAAATTTTTCGCCGACAGGGGGATATGGGCTATCCCCCTTGCTCATCGCTGGATTAAATCATTTTGAATATTGGCTTTAACTTTGTTATGACCGCAGGTATTGAACGCATTTATATTTGTTGTCAAACTATTTCCAAAAGTTATCATTTTTTATCTCTTTTTCTTTTTAAATTTGGGATCAAATTAGTGAAAAATGTAATTCTTATTGTTGTTTGGGATTATCGAGAGTGACATTTACATGGAGTGAAAGGACTGACACCTCTCAAAAATCAAATCAATGAAAACACATTTAAAGCTGATATAAAATGTTTACGCATTTAGAAGATTAGTTTTGAGCTCAAGAATGAGAATAGAGACCAATGAAAACAAATTCTAAGGTTTCATCTTTGAGTCACTTCTGATTGGTTTGAAAATTCATAAAATTATGGAAATTATCAAATTATTTAACTCATGGACAGGGGTTAACCAACACTTGATTTTGAGGATTTCCTCACCACAAAGCTTTAAAAATAGATATCTTAGCAAATATTGCGTTCATTAAATTTTGTCAAAAAAAAAATCAATTTAAGACATTAATAGCTTTAAGATTCTTAATGACAGCGGATTTGGAAACTGAGGTTCAGAGCTATGCTGTGGTCTTCTGTGAGGCCATCTTTGAGTTCACATCTGGTCACCAGATGTAATGTTTTTGTGATGATGTGCGACATGTTTAGCCAAATAGTGTGGGAACTACTCGACAGGGTTTATGATAGCACTAAAACTCATGAATATTGAATTTCCTATTAAATCAAAAGAATTTACTTTGAGGTCAATTTTTATTTCAAAGATTTTAATATTCGAAATAAGAGACACCTCTGAGAGAAGTCTCATAATTGTCTCAATGACTAAAGAGTATCGAATGACCGAAGAAATGACTATTTTGTCTCAATTCTAATGAATGCCAGACTGAGAGTGGTTTTCATAACCAATTGGGACTATATCTCCAAACGTAGAGAAAATCAGAAATCAATTTACATTTCTATTAGTGATGTATTGATTGTGAAACAAATCAGGTGTTCATTCGATATATGATTAGATGAAGAAATAGAATACAATGTTTGGCCAACATTTTAAAGTAAAGTGCCGTCAATGGGGTTAGTCTTTAGTCGTATTTCAATAACAGCTGCAGTGGATCCCATCAAAGTGTCAATTGATAGTCACATCAGTATTGGTCTGTTTGTTAGTCACACTCAGACACAAACACAGAGTGGAGGCAAACAGTTGAACATTCAATGCAAATGCGGTTCTCTGTGTGTTCTGCACTGCAGCACAACTTTTATTGTGGATGCCTTTCCATTAGAAACAAGTCCTGTGGGGGATGAGCTCTAAGCCAGAGCTAAGGTGAGTCACAGTCTAAGGACATCAAAATTATTTGGGTTCACATCGAACGTGCTTTGAATTTAGTGCAGTTCATAGCACAGGTATTCAGTGAACAGGAATTACCGATCGGTCAGACCCAAGTTCCTTAATTCAGTTGGCGGTCTCGGAGCACCTGATCAATGAAAGACGTGATTCTAATGCATTTGACACAAGAGACCAGAGCATCACTACTTAGAGATGAGCCTTAAATTCAGTTCTATTGACTGCAGCCGAGAGAAGACAACAATTCATTTGTTGCCAATAATTGCATCAAATTCTGACTCCACTCGAAGTCAGATTTGAATTAATATTTTGTCGTTTCTTTCAAAGATGTTCATAAAATGTTGAAAAAATAATGACAAACGAAGGGAATGTCATCAATGGTTTATTTACAGTATTGGCCACCTGTCAGACATTTGAGGATAACTCTGTTCTCTTATGATATTAAATTTGCAGACAATTCAGTAAATAAAGCGAAGGTTTAGAGAAGTGAGAGAAAGCACTAAACAGTGGTCTGTTTGCTCTGATGGCAAACCAATAAATGATTGGATTCGAGTGTCACAGAAAGGCTAATAATGCAGTGTTGATGGCGTTGGGGTACTTGGCTTTGCATGCAATTAAGCAGGTGATGCCCTGGTGCTGCTCCAGGCACTCAACTAATTAAATAATTAAGGCAGAGATCACTAAACGAATAAATGTTGCAGAAGTTGATCACTAAAGCAGTTATAGTAATGGCATTACAGAGAGAGTGGAGAGAGAGAGAGAGAGAGAGAGAGAGAGAGAGAGAGAGAGAGAGAGGGGGAGAGAGAAGGGGAGAGAGAGAGATGCACATGTAAGCAAAAGTAGGCTTCACTTAAAGGTAGTAATAATAGAAAGAATAGCTGAACAATAGATTTATTATAAAATGAATTGATTAAAGGAGAGCACAATCCTATGAAAGGCAGTCAATGGATTGGCACACATACAGTACTCACAGTTAGTAACCCATAGTAACAGTCGATAGCTTTTCTCGCATCACTTCACTGAAAGGAAAGGTGTATCAGTGAGACGACATCACTATTAGTTAGAGCCGACATCAAAATAAACTAAAACTGTTGTTTCACTACAATATCATTCGACATAAGCCCACACTTGAGTTGTTGGCAATAAAATACCTCAAAGTAATTGTGACTTAAGTCAGCGTCGCTATGGTAACAGAGGTAGCAGGTGTCACATCCAAACAACTGATTCCCATCTAATAATCTAATAATTCTAATCAAAACTAATACCGATCCAAGAATTTCAATAAATTTCGTTTTGAATATCAATACGAAACAAATTGAAATCAAATATAATAAACGAATTGTAAGAGAAGTCAACAAAAGTGAAATCAGCGATGAAGAGAGTATGGCATCAATTGGAAGAATAGCAATAAAACAGAGCGTTTAGGTGTATCATAGGAGTCACCTAATGCTCCATTTTCTTATATACTCAATTCGGTATTATTAGAGACAAAGTGCTGACTCTGCACTTCCTGCTCCACAACAATCCTATTGGAAATGGTTTAGTGCTTAGCTATCATTCGCTAATATTATGTTTTGCTGTCTTAAAGTGGCTTAACTTTATAGCATCGCTTCGTCATTATATTATCGAAAATCTTAGGCTAAAAATCAAGACATTTATCAGCGAACTGAGTCTTGTCTTTCATTTTTTCCTTAAAACAAGAGAATTACCTAAATTTCAATTCACGTTATCTCTAATCATATTTTGCATATTAGACGTAAACCTTATCTCAAATACAGATAACAAGAAATGAGACAACCCTTGTATTCAATAAAAACAGTTTCCAATTCAGACAAACCAACAAAAAACTTATAATCAAAGAAATACCATTTAATCATAGCGTAGATAATAATTATTTATTATATCTATTAACTTCTAAATCAGACATCACCAAGCTCTCCATCTTATGGGGTATTCGGTGAAGTCTCACTATTTTTTCGCTCCAAAATTTATAGAGTTTGAGTCATAATTTAAACTATTTTTAGGTTTGGAGGTATGGAAATATGGTGTCCACTTTTTCGGAGGAGGTATTTTCCAAATTTTTCCCTTAGGCGGGTTCAAGAGCTACACCCGGTGATACCTTTTCTAAACCCTACAAAATATTACATTAAATCGATGAACTTTGAAATTTTGAAAACTCTTAAATTAATTTCCAGATTATTTTAGTCAATCGCCTAAATTAGATTGAAATGGAGTAAAAAAAACCTAAAAAGCTAATATTCGGAATGTGATCAAAATATAAATTCAAACAAGATCATCTTATTGAATTTCTAATAAAAGATAAGTTGGAAATAAATGATTAAAACTATTAATATTAGAAATGAAAGACTTGAGACGTGTTCTTGACTTTCCCCGAAAAGTTTGATATAAAACAAATCAATAGTAAAATAACAAACAAGTGTTTGATTACAATCGAAGCCATTCATTAAATAATCGGCAAAAGATTGGAAACCAAACAAACTTATGTAATACGAAAAGCAGTTATAAAATATGAAACATTTGTTTTCCAATTATTTACTAAATATCAATAAATTCAAAATTATTTTTTGACATAAGATATTCGATAAAAGATTGGTTCTGCGAATGTGTTTCCGATTTCAATGTTTCAAAGTTTAAAACTTATATTTTTCACTTCAATTATTAATTTGAGAACTTTGAGTTGTTTAGATGAACATGCTCTTTTTAGTCTATTTGATTATTCGACAGCCAATAAAATTTGAATTTTCATTAAAAGAGTAGAAATGAAATGAAAGGCATTGGTATTGATATAAATTAAATGACGTAATCAGACATTAATGTGAAACGGCTTTTGTTAATAGTTAGGAAAGGCCTACACCGGTGTATGTGTTATGTCGTGTGTCTATAATAGTGAAATACGTGAATCATTCAGACAAATATGTGTTCATATTATTGCTGCCGATGTGAACAACAGCCGACTTATTCTCCCCTCACATCTCATCCCTCATTCCCCGCATCGCTCTTTCATTCTGTTCTGATACCTGAGGGCGATAAAAGTAAATGCATTAATTCTCGTGCACTGCCTGTGCCACTGATGCTGTGGAACAGGAGGAGAGAGAGATGTGATGCACTCGAATGCATTAAAGCCATCGACGCAAAGCTTCAATAATAAGTAGAGGCAGAGGCCGTGTGTAAATGGAGGGGCCATCAGGTGCTTATTATTACACGTGAAATGTCATTTGCATAGAAAATATATGAGACATGAATGCAGTGGAAGTGATGGTCATCGACCAGATTCGTCACCACTCTATTGCACGGCTTATTCATAGCCTGTAGTCATGACAACGCATCTTAGCTTTGGCGCAGACATGGAGAGCCAGTCTGTCAGTGATCCTGTTTTCCAAAACTATGGGGTATGGGTGCAAACCATGGCTTTAAATAGTGTAAGTTTAGTGGCGCCAAATATAATTGATGACAACTCAAAGATCTTCAGGTCTTAGACATTATCACCACTGAGTTGTTTATTCGAAAATATATGACTTAACGAATCGATCACTCGTTCGCTGAGTGGAGTCACACACAACACGATTGCCTCGATTTTCATGACTCTGTTTAATGTTTTGCTCGATCGACACATTACTAAATCGCATATTTGTTTGGCAATCGATTGATAATAAAGAGGTCGTCAGAACAACAAATGAATGCATTCATTAGTCGATTAACCAATCGATTGATACTTACTTTTGGGCACAAATCCAATAAACAAATCGCAGTCAACTTTACTGCCATTTATGAGTCAATTCATTACTTGAATTCAATTTCATTTTTCAAATAAAAATTTCATAAAATGTTACGAAGAAAAGCAATTGAAATAAATTTGATACAAACTTATGGCTTATAGTGAGTTATGAATAAAAAATCAAATATTTTACAACTTTTCAAATGAAAAAAAGTTTTACTGATTGTCGTCTAATGTATTGTTAAGGTAAGACTCTCTTTGTTTTACACCAGTTGTAAACTATCAAGTTAAACAACCATTAGAATAAAGCAGTTGTGCTGCCTTCAAGAAATCATGCATGTTAATTGGTGACGGCACAAAATAAACCAAGAGGTAGAACCACTTCACTATCATTGTGGGAATGGCTTCAGAAGTGAGAAAAGTTAAAAACAGTAGAAATGATTGAGACATAAGTGTGTATTGGACTGCGATAGGAAATTGTGGGCTCACAGGTAGACAACTCCACCTGCTTTTGGGTGATTGGGGCGAATAGTAATTGGCATCCATTAGCAGTGAAGCCAATGAAAGACAACTTTTGTTGTAAATTGAATTTATTTGTTATTACTGTTGTCTAATATTGAATGGAGTGAACGCTTTATTGATCCAATGATACGACTCAAAAGAAAAAGAGATCTCTTTCTTCATAGACTCGTAATATATAAATGGAATGGAATGGAATCGGATCCATATATACACACCTTATCGATATTGGCTTTGATTTTGTGAATTGTGTGCAATGTATGTAATATACAGTGAATACACCAACAGTACAGTTGAGGCAAACATTATTTTCTGCCAAAAGGTCTGCCTTATAATAGCTATGGATGTGATATATCAGAACGAAGGGCGAGTGCAGTGGCGTATGAATGATGATCCAGTTTCCGAAGCGGTACCGACAATTTGTCACGCTAAAATGAAAACTGTCACCTACTATCTGATCCAATGCATTCACTTCTTTCCACTGACTTATATAATAACTGTTTGTGCCGTATATTACACACAAATATATACATTAATATACGAAAAATTAAACCCAAAATATTTATCGTTAATTATTTCCAATTACTTACAACTAATTAAATGCAAAATCAAAACCAAATCTCGATTTGAAAACATATCGACCAAAACAAGACTCAATAGAATGAAGAGTAATCCATAATATAATCCATAATATAATATATTTTTTACGATAAGTTTATAATTATATTTAGTATATTGAGTGCAAATATTTTTGTATAAAAAGAACTGGATCAACAAATTTGAAAGATTCAAAAAGTGGAATAATGTGGTTACAAATGAGTAATTCGTGAAAAATTGTCGAATAATAAAAATATTCGATCAAAATATTGAATTTTAAACAACAGATCCTTTTGAGGCATAAAATGATGAATTTGGTTATGAGGAGAAAAAAGGCCATTTATCTTAATTTATACGCGACTCAAATATCTGAGCAAAACAGTCACTCTGAGAGGGTTTTGCTTATGTCAACATTGAGAGAACGCAGTAAAGGTGCGGAACAGACACATCACTTGCCATCAACTCTGGCATGAATATGAAAGTAGGCGCCAAAGAAATAGCGAAATCCAATCCCGATATTCTAATCTCGTTATTTCACTTGAAATATGGCCACAAATATAAGCCGATTCCGAATTGATTTTTATACATTGCGGTCAAAATGCTTTCCCGAAACACATTTTGAGGACTGAAAGCTCTGTGCGAATACAGACCACAATTAGTTTGTTGGGCATCTCATTTCAAAATTAGTTTCTTACAATTGTTAGACTATATTTCATTAATACTAATCTTAGTAATCTATGAAATTATTTTTACGTTTTCCAAATCTCTTTATTATTACAATTAATTGAATTTATAATAGTGTTTGTCATATAAATTGGATAAAAAGGAATATTTTGAATATTTTTAAAAAAATATAAAATAGAGTCGACGTAAGCAAAAAAGTACCTCAATTGTAGTGAAATGGATTGACAGGTAAAGAGAAGATTATTTGAGTTGAGCTCATTCTCTGCTCTCACTGTCAGTCGTTATAAATGATTCTATATTTAAGTTCCAAAGCTCTCGACTTAAGCTCAATATTTTCATACGAAAGCAATTATTTGATCGCTTAAAACAAAAGTCAGATATTTTTGATTCAAAATATATACTGTATATCAAATAAATGTTCCTGATATACGACTAAATGATAAGTAGAGGTAGGAATAGCCTCATTGTTTTGAGGCTCTGCTCTTCAAATATCTTCAACAGAAAGTTTCAAGAAATGGGGTGACCTCATCAATTTTATTGGTGGTTCATCAATGAATCGTGTTTTTAGAGATAACATTTCTTTAAACTCTTGGTAATCGATTTAGAACTAAAGTTGAGGTTGAAATACGTTTGATAACTGGATAATTGTTATCAAATTTTTTACAAGATTTGATTTTTAAATCTTAGAAGAGGTTAAAAGGATTGGAGATAAATGTCCATTTCTATCCAGTTCTGAAGAAGAGGATAAGTAAAGTAATTTTTATTATGAAAATAACGATTAAATGGAGCGGAAGAAGAAAAATATTGATTTGGAAATGGATTCGTATATAATAAAAGTTAGGCCTCAAAGCCAGAGTCGATAACTATCTGTAAGTAAAGGTGAGTGAAAACAAAGCTTAGCTCTGAGTTTAATAACGGAATACACTATAAGTCTGTTTAACCGACTTTTTTATTTGAAATCGACTGAACAAACATTGAATTACGTGAACAGAGGCACAGACAGGGCTGGCAGTGGAGCTCCCAAAATAAGAAGACAACACAGAAATGCAACTGAGAGGGGATGTCATAGTAATAGTAAGCACTGCACAACTATTATGGCTGAATAAGTATTAGACAGAATTGAGTCTCCGTCATGGGAAACAAAAGAGGGACCTCTGAGCAGAACATATCACAACTCGCATACATACGTACATTGAGGCCAAAGGAAAAGGACAGGTAGTGACTGGTGCGCCACTTTTAGATATACTTCACTCATGTGGGTTCGAAATGTCATTTCTCCATTTGTCACACTTTATCCCATTATGACCTCAAGCTATGAGAGGATCTATGCCTTGAATTTAATAAACTAATCACACAAATTGGTTGTGAGCACCGAATAAAAAGATGAAACGACTGATCAATAGTAAGAACAGGTCGATAGGAGAGGTCTTATGACGAAAGGAAAACACGTCTGATTCAGATATTACTTATATAACAATACTAATGGAAAAAGTATTCGCTCGGGGACTATATGGGGACTATACCTATTGCACACACATATGCCATAATACAAACAAATACAATAGAAGATCGGTATGAATACTCTGACAAAATTTTAGCCAAGATTTGCATTGAAATAATTGAATTCGTGATAAACATCAAAAGAATACTCTTTTCCACGAATATAACTAAATTTAAAACAAATTCGAGAATTCACTGAATTTTTGGTCAAACTTATAGTTTCTTTGTTTACGGATTCTTCGAATAAATTAAATGATAAATGAATTGTAAATAATTGCTTCAAATGTTTGCCTTCAAAGCAATTCATAGATAAGTTTCAATTATTTTTAACTCAAGAATTAATGACAAGAAAGTTATTGATATTTCAGGTAAACAGTGGACCCAATAATTATCGTCAGTTTTCAAGACAATTAAATGGCATTGATTTAGACAAACAAATGGTTTGATAAAAGCGAATATTTCTCAAAGTTTGGTCCAATTTATTTTCAGATAAATGCACTGATAAGTTGGCATTGAATCAACTGATAACTACTCTGAATCACTATTATTAACTGTTTTTATCTAAATATTTTCCATATTCTCAGGAATTTCTATCAAAAACGACTACCATTTTCCTTACTTTCTTTAAACAGTTATAACTTATAAGTATTGTTTAAATCAATTTAAAAAGTGGTATAATTACTAATTGGGTTTCCATACCTTCATTTCGGACAACAAAGAACTCAATGGAATCATATTTGAAATTTCGTAATTGTTTTCCATCAGATTTAAGAAGAATTGTATTCAACTTGTTTTGAATAATCGCTAATTTGTTATATGAAGAGCTTATAAAATAGTGGACAACATTTAAATCTAAATTTATATTCATTTGAGGTATAATTTTGAGAAAATTTGAAGCCTTAATAATATTATTAATTTGAGTTTTGTATTGTTTTTATGCAAAAATATTTATAAAAATGGTTTGGGTTGAAAAAGAGATCAAAATGGAGTGGAGTGTCCTAATATTCATGCAAAGCACAAGTTTTCCAGCTCTCATCACAGGTCTGATTGATGAGGATATGTCTCGAGTTGACACTCAAGAAAATATTATTTCACTCAAACATTACTTTATATACGTTTAGTGTTCTCTTAGCCGCAAATCTAAGCCAAAGTTCGGTGAATGACAACCAATACTAAAGTGATTCACATTTTCAAACTCTTTTCAAATTCGCTCTATTATTGAGATAAACATTTTTCTCACAATTATGTAACCTTTAAAAAAAATTCCAAATCCCATTCATCATTCATTTTGAACCTTGCACACATTGAGTTTTCTATCTAATGAAAAGGAAAAAAATTAGCAGGTCATATTCTACACAAAACTTTACCTGTGACACTAGTGGATTAAATAAGGTAACTAATCAGTTGTCAATACATTTGCCAATATTTGATCCAATTATTCACTGAACTTAACTTTTAGCTCATATTTACAAAAATCAATAAAATGTGGACACAATCGACAATTTGAAAATATCAATAAAATTTGATCGTTTGTTAAAAAATCAATATAAATGTCAACTATTGAATTGAAGTTATTTTATTAAGTCATATGTATAACTACCTTGCTTATAATTATTTCTTTAGAGTCAAAATAAAAAAATATTCTATGTTAGTCTTATATTTAATTAATTGATGTTAACTCTTATTGCAAATTAGAGTTATTTTAAA
Organism: Punctoribates punctum; assembly: GCA_034698165.1. Lineage (NCBI taxonomy): Eukaryota > Metazoa > Arthropoda > Arachnida > Sarcoptiformes > Punctoribatidae > Punctoribates > Punctoribates punctum. The sequence continues at coordinate 6,725 of JAQGBD010001320.1, read as the reverse complement.
GATCCTTGCACAACAATTTGGTAGATTCTCAAACCAAATAGTAATATTAAATTTATGGAAAGCTTAGATCGAAAATCTATGGTTGAGTACATCAAAAAAACTTTTTCATTTTGTTGAACTCATTTCATTGATTTTAAGAAACTTTTTCATTTAGTCGCGAATTGTTTTATAACTATTCCATCGAAATATGAATCGTAAATATAAGAAGTATTTGAGTGTATTTCACAACACTTACCGTTTAATCTCTTTCAGTGTCTAAACATTTTGTATATCACTTAATATCACTCGAAATAAAGTTTTGGATGATTCCGATTCACAAATAAGTCGTTTTGATAAACAAAATATAATTATTATTATTGTCTTACTTTTGACTCGTTTACTAAACCACTGCAAACGGAATCAACGAAATTGAATTAACATTAGTCTTGGAAAGAGATAACATCGAGTAAACACCAGTTAGGAGTGAACTAATCAAATAAACTCATATCCACTCAAAATTTTATTGATTTGGATTTTTAGACATTTTAAAAAATGAACAAAACTAGTATTGTTTTTAAACAATTGTTTTGGTAATTAGTGCTAAAATCGCTCAAACCTAAAGTTGAGAGCTATTTGTGAACGATTTGGCAAAAGAAACTTTAATCTCATTCGAGGTAATACATAGACTCTCTCATAGAGTAAGAAATCATTGGTCTTGAAGTTTGTATTTTGGAACCATTAAAACTCTCGCAAACAGTTTCCTAAGTTAACAAATCATGTGATGCCTTATGAGGAGCCTTATGAGGGCTCACCTTTTGCTGACTATCAGCTTTTCATTATTATATAAATAGTTATGGAATTAATGAATGATAGAAACAAATGAGTTTTTAAAAAAGTGAGGGCAAAGAAATTCAAGAGTTGGTCCAAACATTTCAACGATTCTCAGGAGAGCCATCTCAGCATAGCCTACAAAATAGTCTTTCTATCGCTTTCATTGCACTCAAAGTTGTGTATAATATATGTTACCGAACGGCGTCTCGTTGTATGCCTTTTAAATATATGTTTATATTTCTTGACTATTGGTTTGCGTCGTTGAAAGTGATGTTTGTATAACAGAAACGATCTGCAGGTATGCGAAAACGCAAAACCGTTTCATTTGACTCATATTCAAAGTAAACACAATCACAGAATTCCAATCATATATTAAATTTCAATCCAAGTGAACAACAATTTCAGAGCCAATCAATAATAAATTTATTGCAGTCGAAAGTAATATCTAATAATTTTCAACCAAAAAATAAGTAATCAAACGAATGCTCGTAAAGTAAAACTGTTTTCCGATCTGTCTCTCTCTCTCTCTCTCTCTCTCTCTCTCTCTCTCTCTCTCTCTCTCTCTCTCTGCACATAAAATTAGGCGATAGTTAATCAGTGATTGTTTGAATGGTTTGATAAATTTGGTAAAAAAAGTTGGGTATAGTTGTGTTGGGACTGAATTGGAATGGATTTCTGTTTTATTAATATGAGACACGTTTAGGGCTCATATTTTATTTAATTAAATGGCAAAGAATGGAATGACTAATAATTTCAGTAGACTTTCCTTATAACCGATTTCCGCAAATATGAAGAGAAATAGTTGTGAATAAATAAGTTAATTCATATCTAAAGCATTTAGAACTTGTTAACAACATTTAGATTAATTGACACCGGAGTTAAGGCTTGGCAACCATTATGGTTATCATTTCCGTTTTGTGAAGTTCGTTAATTTTGTCGCTAATGCCTTCTGAAGAGCTTTGATTCAAGAGATATACCCAACTCTATGTATTCAACAAATTGTGGCCCAAATCAGGTTAATTAGTCGATAGGATGTCTAAAAATAACTGAACACTCATTTATAATATTTGGCTAATTTGAGTCTCTCTACAATTGTGATAGAATGAGCTAGATCAACAAATAATAATACACGTTATATGTTAGCTGTGATTCGCTTTTTATTATTGATTTTTCATTTCTGGATTTGACAAAAGGATGAGTTAAACGAGTGCCACAAAAATGATAAAATTGTTGCAAACTATACGCTCGGGTCTGTTGTAAATAATTTGTTATCAAACCGTTTGTCGATCGGAATGAGTGCTGAGGCGAACATCAAATGTTTGATCCATACAATGGTCAGCACTAAAAAATTAATGCTCACATCGTTAAGGAAAACCACATAACAACTCGGTCTCTGTTCTGACCCTCAGAGGACTCGTTTCACTTCAGTCTTGAGCCAAAGACAAGACAATAGGTAACAAATTCAGTGATCAAATGGACAGTGAATACAGAAGTAAATGTTGAGTAAAGTGATTGCGAGAAAGTGTTGTGATTAGAGTCAACTCAGACAAGGAGTCCAACACTTTGTTGTCTGTAGTAATCAAAAGCAGTGGCAAAGCGCTGATACCTGAAAAGCTCAGCCAATTTCCTTTCACAAAGGATTTGCAGATCTTTTCATTTCCTGTTCATTATTGTCGAGCGACACCTCAATCCTCCTACAATTGACAAAAATGGAAGAGCCTTATACTCAGCACAAAGAGCTCAGAGCCAAAAATGCTAAGAATCATAAGTTATTGTTCATACAGATTAACAACCGTTTGAATCAACTCTTTGATCATTGACAATGATCAAGCTCGTTCCAATTGATAAGAGTGGAGCACCTTATTAGAGGAGTTGTAAATTGAGAACAAAAGGAAAGTGTCTCAACCCTCACAACTCTCACATATGTTAGTCATTAATTATATGTGGCTTACGAACCAACTTATAAATAAAGTCAAAGTGAACACAACTGTAGACAACAGTTACTGTACACCAGTGTACACGACTGTACACGACTGCACAGGATGTCCCATCGTAGTCATATTGAAGAGATCAAGGTCTGATGGGGTGCGCCTAACCACACCGATAGCAGGTCTGGAAATCTGCGGCCTATCCACTGATGAAACGAAGGCAATGATTAGTCACACCAAAGAAATTTAGAATCAATTTCGCAAAGAAGTAAAACTTTAGTGTCGGAGCAAAACTATTCGGTGCCAGACTTGGGGACTGACTTAGAGACTGACTTAGAGACTGACTTAGGTGAACACATGACCCATACATTCATTTAGAATAGTGTCTGAGTTTCTCTTTTAATGAGCTCTGCTTGAAATGTGTGCTCAAATTCTTGGGTTATTTCACTCAAAGGTATTGCGTTTGTAAACAAAAATAGAAATCAAGAGAAGAGAGAAATGTGTAGTCGTTTAGTGCAGACGCTGTTCGTTAGCTCACAAACCATGGCATTCACTGGGAGTCCAATAATCAAATAATATGATTAAAAACATACGTTTTAAATGTCAATAATGTGTTGAGCAAAGGTTGACAAACCGGAGTCACCTGGACTTGGAGGCCATCCGACCTCAACAACAGCCAAACTTCAACTGATTCTAAACTCATTTTCTACGGTATTTGTATTGCTTTGAAGGTATGATTGCTTAACGAAATGATCCATATATTGAATAACAAGAATAAAGCAAAGTTAGGCCAATAGTCAGCACAAACAGAGGCAGAGGCTGAGGCTGAGGCAGAGCTGTGTCACTACTCCAGTCAATACTAGTTATGAGTATTGAGTGGCTGTGCTTACAATTGAACAAAATCTGAGCGATTCTCGTAATAATAGGAACAGTGAATTGCCTGAACAGGTCTCAAATGAAGGGACCGTTAAAGCGGTGGTAAGTCTGTTGGGAGCAGACAGTCTCACACGTTCTCCACTATTGTATTATTATATCTTTGGTACTCTATTGTGTTTTACCAGTTGAGTAGTTGTCTTGAAGCCCACGAGGCCCACCTGGTCCGGCACGTGTCGCACCGCTTGAAAAGGTGACCGACAGTACCGGCACACGACAATCCTGGTTCACCTTTTAGGCGATTGCCTGAACACCTATTGTAGTGGAGTCTCTCTCGAAAAGGGGATCTTTTTATGAGTCTGAGTGAAAGTACAACTTATTAAAAATGTCATTCCGTGTGATTCGAGATTTGCCAGTTCTCTAAACGGTGCCCATTCTAACCACAGGGTGCTGTGAAGGGGATCCTAAAAAAGTGATGTATACCAAAAGCCCAGCTGCTATTCAATAGTAAAATCAAAAGCATCGAAAAGGACTGGAATAAAGGCCGAGTCGTTGGCTTCATATCCGTATATTATAAGTGAAATATACGTATATACGGGCACTACATCTGCATCACTACAGAAGCGCTCACTTTCTCTCTTAATAGTTAACGACATATAAATTCATAAATCATAAACACTGTTCACTATTACAACTGAGCTATTATTTTGCTCCGACTTATATACCCAGTGATAACCGATTCATTCAGGTCTTGATTCTGGTCCTCAATAAATCTCTTTCCCAACAAATTATCAAAAAATTAATTTAAAACACAAATGAATGAAATTTTCGAATAACTGTAAAGAAAACATATTTCGTGAATATCAACGAATCATATGAGAGGTCAGACCAGTTCTCACTCAATTCAATCGCTTGTTTAGCATTTTATTTAAACTTTTTTGCATAAGACTGCTCTCAATTCTGTGATCACATCACACATCACCTCAACAGCAAATAGATGTTTAAATCTCATATATAAGACATTTTGTTTATTTTTAAGCAAATTTAACTCAAAGCCAATTACTATACCATATGGTAATGGAAGGGAGAAAAAGGAGAGGGAGAGGGAGAGGGACGCACACAGAGAATGATTTCTACCAAATTATTCAAATATATGAATAAATTTTTGAATCAGTAAACAAAAGGTAATAAATGAGAATATAATATAAGCATCACATATAAGGACAGTCATAATGAATACTGATATAAGAAAACAGAGATCAGATATAAGGCAAAGATTTGCTTTGAAGTGCCGCTGATGAGCAACAAATATAAACCAGGTGCTCCTCCTTTGACATCGCCATCATCTGAAGCAAAGATAGCAGTGATCACAGTCTAGGATTGCAATCATGAGTGGAGAGCAGTGGCGGTGCAGTGGACCGGATGTCACCATTGGTAGACTACAAAACATACATTCAATGGCAAAGCTGTGTCTCATTTGTGTGACTCTTCGTATGGCTGTGTAAGAGATACACACCTTCTCAGAGAATCATAACTTATCAGTAGTGATATGTAAAGTCAAGAGCCTCTATGTTAGCACAGCTATGATTAAGACAGTCTGTGCTGTCGCTGCAGTTTTAGCACAACCTTAACGACCCTTTGCCGGTCATCTGGACTTTGTCAGCACATACTGGCTCTACACCCGAACCTTAAACTCAAGAATAAATGTTTGTAGCCTTCAATTCATTTACCGAACCTTTTACTGAATATTAGATTAGAAATCAATTTTATTATTACTTCGAATACCACTAATCGATAACTTTATATCAATTTTCCCAAAACTTTATACATTTTAACAAAACTTTGTCTCAAATAACTCCATAAATATATTACTCAAATAGAATTGCATTTTATGCCAAATCATTGCATATCATAATTGATTTTTGAATCAATTACAAAACTTTAAAAATTGATGAATGCAAGCAATAAATGAAGGATCTTGCAACTCAATTTCATCAAATCAATCATAGCATAATCCAGACTTTTTTCATGTCTTTCCAAAGAATTGAATTTTTGGAAATTATTGAAACAAAACTTTTTTCGAGTCATAACTGAGAACTTCTTTGGAGACAATGACTCGAATATTGAAAGTTTGAGACATTTATCTATTTTTAGCCTATATTTCAAACGCTTTTTATGAGATGCTATGGTTAGGCTATATATATAAATACTAAAAAAGATTTCTATGAATTCAATGAATTAATGCGTAAGTAATGAAAAAAAGGTAAGACTTTGTGTAGTTTTATCATAAATTTGATTATAAAACTATTGATAAGTTTGAAAATTGATAATAAACTCATAAGAAAGTGTAGAAAGACTGACCGTTTTTCCTCCTCGGGTTGGCCTGTTTCCTGCGCGTACACCTGAGCCCGATGTCTGCCATAAAAGCCATGCTCTCATGCTCTCAATGCTCTCATTTTCGATCATTGATTTACACAGAAAAGTATGCAATGGATCGGCAAAAGAGCCACACAAACGATCCAACGCAAGACGGCTTCACTTAATATAAACGCAACCAAACCAATACTGTTTATTCAATTTTTAGCTTAAGAGGTGGGGCCTCACCGGCCAATAGCAGTCCTAATTATTTACTGGGATGCAGACAGAGATGATGGCTGTGCGCTATCTATCCGTTCCCACAACAGTTAACTTGACTTTCTATCCGTTAAAATATATTTTTTAGTTAACTATTAAATAGAAAATTTTGCTTAAATTCACTTTTGAGAAATATATATATAAATCTCTTCTAATTGTGTCTGGTCATTCTTTTTTTCCAATTTATTGCAAATTCTTGGTCTACATTTTTCTATAACCTGGATATGTCTATTAGAAGATTGTTTTAACTCAATTATCTGAATAAATTAAACGAATATATGACTGACGTAAATAAATTCACTTTTATTGTGTTGTTAATGATGTTAAATATTTTAAACAATGAGATGAGCGACAAATTACCGCATTATTCATATATATTAGAACCGAATCCCACACCTGATGCTCACCAGTCAATTGCCTCAATAAATATTAATTTAGCTGGGAGGGAGAGGGAGGAGAGAGAGAGAGAGAGAGAGATTG
>JAQGBD010001319.1:0-17059 GCA_034698165.1 Punctoribates punctum | reverse complement strand
ACAATTGGCTCACCAGAAGATCGCCTTTGGGAAGGTGTAGAAGTGATCGCAACTGAAGATAACTAGCAATTAATTGAGAATAAAATCAATAAATAATTGATTACAATATTCACGTGATTTGCATAAAAATAAAATACAGTTCAAAGCCTTTTCTCAATTGATTTTCAGTGGAAACACTCATAACAAAAGTTCGTTAAACTGATGTCTCGCCACAAAAATTCATTGTTTTAAAAGTTATAACAAATTCCTCGGTTAACCAAATTTTGACAGAAATACTGATTTGAATATTAATCAGATTTTCAACTCTTCAGAAAAGTGACGACTATTTGGACAACAAATGAATAGATTTTTAATTCACATTATTCTGGTTTTTGTGATAATTGGTGTCACTGTAATCAATGGTCAGATGAAAGTCCAGGAAAGAGAAGTGGTTACGGATAACAACAGTAAAGACAATGACACCAAAGGACAGACCACAACCACCACAATGAGCACCACCTCTAAAACCACTTCAACTCCGCGTAAAACTAAACCTAAAGAACCTAAACCTGAGAGACCCTTATTTGGGTTGACTGAGACTCAATTGATTATAGTAATAGTGGTTGTCATCGCATTCTTAGCACTTCTGCCGCTCTTCTTCTTATGTAAATGTATTTGGATCTGTTTGTGCCAATGCTGTCAACCAGAAAAGTCAGAGGAAACGGTCAAAGATACCACAGAGAGCACAGGTATGTCATCAATGGCTCAGTTTCAGCCAATGACTCAAATGTTTTGTCTCATGTTTGCTATTATTTAAGGAATTAAATTCAGTTCCGTTAAAACAGTGGATTCAATCACAGGACAGCCTATTCGAGGTAAGAATTGTCTTTGAAAACCGGAGTTTATTTCACTTAAAATATGTTTTTCTATTCAGGAGTCAAACAAAAAATCGTTAAACCGTCGGATTGTAAGCAAAAAAATGACTAAAAACCTAATTTTGTAATTAAAATTGGTGTCATTTCTCTGATTTCACAGCAAATACCGATATAAAGAGTGAACAAAGTATTAACAGTAGTAAAGGTACGCTAAAAACAGATGAAACCTATGAAAATATCATCAAAAATGTTAAAAATGTTAAATGAAGTGAATTTATGTTAATTTGAATACTTTTTCGAATAAATTCTTGTCATTTATTATTAAATTTCAATAAAATATTGAGTATTTCAATGGAAACGATTTATTTCTATTAATCTGCAGAAAATTTGAGACTTAAAATCTGAGTAATCTTGGAATAGTTTAGTGAAAATTTTCAAATTCTTGGTTTTCTCACCGCTTTCTAAACTCGTGATCCGGTAATCGATAGATGTTTTTGAAGTAAACCATTGTCTGATTGACAGAAAACTGTGGACAGAGGGCACAGTCCTGAGGCATAAAACTGATGGAACAGTTGGCTTCAATGCCAGAGCTGGCGTCCATCACACGGATTATGCCGGCTTTGTTCCTCATCATGCCCAGGATCAGTTTTAGAAGAGTAGACTTCCCGCCACCGCTGGGACCCAACAGCGCATAGATTTGTTTGCAATTGATTTCAATGCAAATATCGTTAAGTATTTGATTTGAGCCATAACTGAATGACAGGTTCTCCACACTTATAGCACTCATACCTAATAAACTCTTAAATCACTTCAACGAAAGACAATCACAAAAGGTTTCACTCAAAAGGACTCAATTTATGAATTTTTCGAATAATTTATATAAAAGTTTTTATTAATGAACAAAATTTTATTAAATAAAAAACTGTTTTAATGATTCAATTTTCTCAAATCGATTATCAGATTTTAGGCGAAAACACTCCGAAAGACACCTTTTTATGGATTTATTGCAACAAATAAAGTGTTTCTTTTAATTCGGTTTTCTCTCAATTCTCTTAATTTTAAGACTATATGTGTTTCCGTTTAAATGCATTTTTTCCATTAAATACTGGTTTTCATCACTTAATAGACTAACTGTTAATCTCTTATCTAAAATGCATTCCTATTTAAGAGCAATACCTGTCCTCTAATAGGCTTTTGATTTACCTTGACAGTCAATTTTCGACTAAAATTGGAGTGTTTCAGCATGGCATATGTCATGTACACACATTAAATCCTTGGCGAAATGTTTTATTGGATTATTTCTTTAATTCCTATTCTTTTATTTTTCTCCAACCGGAATAAACCAGGACATTCATTATAATTGCTCAAAAATGGCCAGAAAGCCAAGTTATTAAGTACCAATATCATTTTAAACCAAGTGGAAAATTTTGATTCTTAAGAAAAATTTATTAAAAGATTTAATGAAAAAAACTAAATAATGAAAAGTAGTTATGAAATAAGAGGAAAATATTTGAGAAAAAGGTTATTAAATGAGTTGTTATTATCGTTGTTTGTCATGGAATTAATGGATGAGTTTTTAATTGGATTTACTTTTGCTGTTCGTAGTATTGAACCAAATATCTGATAATTACTTGTCTTTTATCGAAAACAATGAACTGGTTTATGTCGAAATCAGTCATGTTTTCGACGTCTGTGTTGACGACTGTCTTTCCAGTGGGGACAACGATACCGGTGCCGACTGTCTTCGACGTATTTGGGTCAGGCGTATACTTTCCCACACATTTGAGGCTATCGTAACCGAACGGCACTTCTCTGAAGTATTTCTTCTTTTCAAACACACGATATCTTAATTGAGTAAATAATAACAACATTTTTCAAATCCATTAAAATAAGCATGGTCTTCTACTAGACTTTAGTCCCTAGACTACGAGCTATTGATCTGAATTTAGCTGTTGTTGCAAGCTAATTAGAACTTATTTTTAACTGGATTTTGAACTCATCAATTAAGTTGAAACCAATTTTATAATTATTCAATGGAATTTAACCCTTGGTGGAAAAGTAAAGGAAAATCCCACTATAGTTCTCCGGTCAATACCAGGTCTGAAGTAAAGGTAAGTTTTTTGAAATATAATCAAACATATTATTGGAAATATTTTTTACTTAAAATCTTGTGATAAGACTGCAGTCGAATAGACATAAGTCCTTTGATAAGAGTTTATATAACTTGAGAAAGGATTGCACCCTTTCTTCTATAATCTGAGATGAGCAAGGTGTTTCAACTTAATTCACTCAACGAAACCACTCCTAAATCATATAAATATTTCACAACTTATTGAAACCATATTTTATTATTTGAGCTAGTTATATTTTAATGAATTTCGATATTAATTTGACTGAATAAAATAATTTTACAAAACAAGCTCAGACATTGGTCCAAAATTTGAATACCCTGCTCATCATTAGCGATATTTAATCAATTGTTAAAACTAGTTATTGACTGAAATATTGGTTCTCTTCTAAAGTCTAATGTATTGAATGTCTTATCAAACCATTGTTTGAGACATCAGTTAATTAAAGTCTATTCTCGTCAAAGGCTAACAACAAGAATAATATTCGTGCAAAAACTTAATTAACTTTCAGAATAGGGCATAAAAATAACCTTATTAACTTTCACGGCTTTCTAACGGCAGCGCCCAAGGTGGGCTAGGCCAATTAGTACTATTGCACAGAATGAAATCATGGAAATTTCCATCCACTCCAGGCCTTCCTGATTAATAATCGGTCATTTATTATATCTAATTGAATCTTGATAATTAAATTACACCTAATTGGTTTGGCTTAAATTGTGTCCTAAAAATTTGCTCGATTCAATTAGAGAGACTTCATGATGAATAAATTATTGACGATTTTATCTAGTATAATTAATCATGGGTGTTCACAATTTGAGCTTGATTAATTGCTTTTCTAAGTTTTTTGTTTGAAGCAATCGATCAAAAATGTCTTTACTCACACATTTCCGACGCCGACCTCACAGAGCAAAAGAAGTCCGAAGTCTTTGTCCCCATATTTGCGAAACCGTTTAATCCGATCACTGAAATAGAGAGCTCTTCCCATCTTTCCGTTTTCATAACTGATTCCGGTGCTCAAGATTTTGGCCAAACAGTCATTTCCTGTGCTATTGTCGATGGAATACCATAAGAGTAGGCGTTTCCTATTTACAAACTCCGGGTTCGGATATTTATTACTCGATTTGTTGATTTCGTAGATTCGCTTCAGTTTGAGCTCATCCTCCAAATAATGAGCTCGACTTCTGTCAAAGTATTTAGTTATCACAATGCCGTCCATTGAGTACTTGGACACTTTGCTCAGTTCGTAAAATTCAGGCAAATCTAACTGTTTTGCTGAAAATAAGTGGAGTATTCCGTCGAAAAAGCCCTCGCCATCTAAAGTAAAAATTGAACATGATCAAATTTGTGTTTCCTGAGTGAGTTTTACAGGTATTCTTGAAGAGCGGACTAATGAAATTAAGCAAGGTATATTACGTGAGCTTCTCCTTGTTGGCGAAGTAGGTGAATGTTCGCCGCTTTTGTTCGATTTATTGGAGCTGGATAACTTTATCGACCGATTTTTGTGTCGATCCAATTTATGCAACACCTGGTGTTTGGCACAAAAACCGGTCGATTTCATAGCGGTTTCATTACCGCAGTCACAGCCGATGCCGGCCTCGCAGACCACTGTCTCCACTTCATGTCCGGTGTGTTTGGATTTATCGAAACATTGTCCACATATGACAATCAGGTCCTGTAGGGCACAGTCGTGACAATAGAAGCCCCAGTCGTTTGATTGCCAGCTTTGGTTGCATTTGTTTTCAATGAATACTTCAAAGAAAACACTTTTAACTCAATTTGAAAACTATTTGGAAATCATTTGCAAAACAATTGAAATAAATGTTTGCAAACTACAGCACATGAAAGGGGAGGGGAAGGCCTCACAACTAAAATACCTAACCCTGGGAAGAGAATTCGCTTGAAAATACATTAAGAATAGTTGCTCGCTCATGCATCTAATAGGAATTCGCAAGATTATTGAAGACAGAGGCTCACCTTCGCTATCCATTTGAAGAAATCAATTCCGTTAAAGACTTTTTTCGAGAAAACGTTCTCCAAAAGAGTGTTTCGTTTTGAGTACTCAATAGTTTTAAACCCATTTTTCAGACACTTATTGTTGTCTCACATAATAAGCGGACGATAAATGCCATAACACTTTATCTAATAAATTTCTGAACTTTAATCCTCTTTTCTATGAGTTTAATAATTAAATCTCTTCACTGTTATGACAGTAACACTGAGTTTGGGATAATAGCCCGCTATAGAAGTACTTGAGTTACACCAGAGTTACGATTACCAAATCTTATCGGTGGCCCAATATTTTGATTGTAAAATAATCTAGAACAAATACTAATCCTACTTATAAATATTTATTTTCAATTACTACTTCAATGGCTTGTCATGTGATCCAGGTAGAAGCTGTCAGATAAACCTGGTTTAACAAGCTTAAATTCGTTATTATATAGTTATTATATCAAATCAATTAATTTTTAACTACATTTACAAAATGTGAAAGGTAGTATATTGATTCTTCAACTGAACCGCCAGCCCAACCGTGTTTTTAACTTGGTGAGATTTTAAATCATCCATTTATACAAAAATATATCGATTTATAATAATTTTGTGATCAAAGATATTTTTCAATGAGATTTTCAATTCAACTCATTTTTATTTTTCATTTCATCAAGGTTATTGATTATGGTTTTGTTCCACTCTGTTGGTCATCATTAAGATATTAATAATAAATAAAGACTCAATTCTAAGCACTGGTCTTATTCTGTGTGAAAGGAATTAAACTCTCGATTATTATATAACTATTGAATAAAACTTAAATCCTATTCAACTCAAAGACTATTTTTCTAAAGAATTGAAATATTTTTTATCACAAAATAAATCCTTCGCTGAGAACAGTACCGAATGGTTTGTGTTTGCGAATCAAATTTGAGGAAATTAGCATGTTCATATTTGTTCAGACAAATCTCTGTCTATAGTATTCCGAATAACTATATATTTACCTTAACTGTTGATAACCGACCAAACTATAAATACTTTTGAAAACATGTCTTTCAAGTGTATGATATAGGAGGATAGCACCAAGATCAGTTATTCAGACTACGGTGAATCACACGATTATCTAACATTTTTGATAAAATTGAATCTTAATTGAAGAATACAGCTTGGAACATTGAGAATAATTGTTCCACATAAATCCTATCAGATTTCCACCTTGCTCCTCATAATTGGGTTTTATGGTTTTCATCATGCAATGATTTATATTCTTTATATTAGAACTATTCAAGCAAGGTATCATATAATGAATGCGGAAAATGTTATGAATATAAAATTCAAAGAATTGCTTTTTATATTTTTGCCTGGATGAATGTTTCCCAAGTTGCAAAGCTTGCACAATAAACGATACATTAGTTGAATAATTTATCAAGCTAACACTTTTAAGCACAAAAGAATCGAAAGCTTTAGAAATTCCGAATATATAATAGATTACAATATTTGGGACACAGAATGTGAATTAAATTTGGATTCAGTGGTGTTCACAGTCTGTGCTTCACTGATATGTAATTGTGTTTACGTCAAACTCTGAATCATTTTTTCTGTCATCATTTGGAGTATTGCAGTGGAAGAGTGAAAAAATTGAATTATCCAGGCGAATAATAATAAAAAGAAAATTGAATTTTGATTCCAGAATTACCCGGTTTATTGAATTATATCTCAAACACATAACTTTTGACTTTAATAATAATCAAATCAATTAAAAAACTGTTGTTTTGTATATAAAAAAACATTTTTTACGCAATTTATCAAAATATTCGTCTAATTATGTCAACAAAAATGATAACAATTTGATTATATGAATGATTATATCAAAAATTAATGCTTTTCATCTTGGCATTTAATTAATTTCATTGGTATACTTTTGTTGTTATTTTGAAACAGAGATAATTATAACAATGCATTTTGTTATGTTCGGATATGTGCTTGGGGATTGTCCTTAATATCGAGGGCCGTCCAATCATCGCTCATATACTTAATGAAGTGCGGCTCCACAATCTCCTTGAACATCTTGGCGTTCCTGGTGTGGAAATTGTGCTTGCTGGCTGCAAATCGATGTAATACACACATGCGTATGTTCTTGGTGACATACTTTGCTTGGTCCAGATCAGTAATCGGGTCCTTGGGAGAACAAACCTTAATTAACACTGGCTAATTACCAAGGATAATTTATTTCTGCTCATTAATTAGTTCATTATTTAAGGAATAGTTGACTAAAACTAATTCAATTCGGAATTTCTATTCCACAGAGAGTTTGTTCGGTTCAGGAATTTCCTCAATCATTAAAAATTAATGAGCTTGCTCAACTTTACCACTCAAAATTATTCAACTTATTTATGGAATATTAGATATAATTACCTTGCTGCACGAATAAACACAATTATTTTAGGCTAAACTTGAAGCTAGATGAATCTCAAATAACAGGGTGAATTTGTATCAAAACATTTTGAGTTTCCAAATAGAAATTTGGTCATTACTAGAATTCTATCCTTAACCAAGATTAACATTGTGATCATTGTATAGTTAATGTTAATTTGAAAAATGAGCTTGGTACTCATAGATTAATTTAACTTTTAATTAAAGCTACAAAAGTTGTGCACCAAAGCTATTGTTCAGTCATTCCGATCATATTTCAAACTAGGTTAAATTACCTCATTATAGGGGAAGGAATTTATGGCCATATTTAAAGGAGAATTTAACCAGGCATAAAAATATAGATCAACTTTCAAACGAAAGAGACTTTTGGGATTGTTGCTTGCTTATTCGAATTAAAATAATAAAAGTGAGGCCATACCTGATCTCCATGCATGACAAGGACCGGACACTTGATATTCTTGTATTGATTATTGCAAATGTCGTTCGGAAAGTATTGATTGTAATATCCGAAGAACTTAACGTATTTCGTCCAAAGCTCTTGAATCAGTTGTTCACTGCCATAGACGTTGAGGTACTCCTCAAGCCTTTCCTCATCCCATTTGTCGATAGTCTTAATGGTGTTAATGTGTTTAATGGCGTATTCCTTGTTAGCGATGGACACACCGTTTATAACCATTGCCTTAATATTGTCGTTATATTTAATAGACATGAGAAGTGCCACTTTCGCGCCCTCACCAAAGCCCACGATAGAAAACTCGTCATAACCCAGTTCCTTCAGCAAAGGAACAATGACTATTTTATGATTATTAAAAATTGTTGGCTTAACTGACCTGCATCACTGTAAACAGAATATCGCAGTCGTTTTTATAAATGTTTGCCCCGTATTGGCGTTCCGGAGGCCGGGATCTGCCCCATCCTGGTGATTCCACAGCTATAAGTGTGAATCTTTCCTTGTCAAACGCATATTGGCCTTTTAGCTGTGCAGGGTAATCCGTTAGACCAGTTCCTGTCAAGAAAAATAAAATTTCATTAAACAATAAAAACTGATTATAAAACTTTCACAAAAGTCATTTATGACTGACCAAGAGCATCAGGAATAAAAAGAATAGGTTTTGGTCCGGTTCCAAATTTTTCAACCCAAATGGGCCAACCCTTGACTTCAACCTTAAGACTTTCACTCATTTGCAATGAGCACAGAATGACATTTCACTACTGAATCTCACTCTTGAATTGTGTTTGAAATTCAATTTTGAATTTTCATATCCTTTATATAAATTCAATTTTTTGTGTCCTTCAGAGCGAACTTAAATCAAAAATATCATTAAATATGAAACAAATATAAAGTGTTCACTACTTCAGAATTGACCCGGAGTGTAATGAAAATACATTTTTGTTGCTTTTCTTGCAATCACAAGGTAAGACCACATAATTATTTGAATTTACCACGCTTATTATCGTTAATTAGAGTATGATTGATATCTAGATGATTCAAAATTTGATAATTCCTTGAAAAGATGGTCACACTATATGTAATTCTATGGAAAATTCTCGTCGGATAAGTAATAATTAAGGGCAATTCAAGCATGGCACAAATATGACCAGGTAGTATTCCATCAGTCAAAACAATGCGTGATTCGTTTTTAATTATATAGTCCAAGATCAATAAATCTTTCCGATAAATTGTCCTATTTAACTTGAATCGTTAATTGAAAAATGGCGGGTGCCAATAAGCAGGGTAGACTGGCAAAACTACAATTTAGCATGATCAAATATAATTAAATATAAAAACTTTTCATTTCCATTTTGGTTGAAAAAATCAATTCATTTTTGCATGGTGGAACCCATTTATTGGAAGACAGACCTTGCTGATGTTGCATCTGTTACAAGACTGATTATATCGATTGACACTGATTCAAATCATAATTGTAATGGAGTAAGGAAATAATAGCACGAAATATATTCAACGTTAATAATTACCTTGAATTGGAATTTAATTTAGCTTCTGATTAAATGCTTGCTTTTCCTCCAGTTTGATCAATTGTCAATTGTGCATGTACATTCTACTGTATATTGTATGCCTTTCCCCGATATAATTATAGTCATTGGATGTGAGCCCCCAATAAAATACTCGCAAAAAGAGTTTGTTTTTCTGATTAATTGACTCTTGTTTTTCGGTATCGAAGAACAATATTATCTATTGTTTGTGAAGACTTGCATGATTCAATTATATGTGTCAATTAACCATGGTTGCTGTGTGTATACTGGGTAAATTACCTATCATAAAAATTGTTATCACCATGTTCTTTAAGTTGTATGTTTTGATAACCAATTCTTAATAACTAAAATCAGTATATTATTATCAAGTTGTGGATTTTGAATCATTTTGAAAAGCATCAAGCTTGATTTATTCTGTGCGCATCCCTGAGAAAGAAGTGATTAATGAATAATATCACCAAATGGTTGGCCAACAAAAGTAATGATTTACTTCTTTTGCGGAATAACTTCAAGAAAATAGGACTGACTTTCATTTGTTATTTATTTTATTTATAGTTAGAAATGAATTTACCTCAGAGATGAGCAAGGTACATTCAATGAGTTTTCGGTAACTTGATTTTTCCAGCAGAAAACTAATTTTATCTTGCTTGCTATCCCACTGAAATTAATTATGTTTTTTCTCATTAATTTTCGTATTTGATGATAATATTCTAATTTTAGCTAGCACATAATACACTAATTTTTCTTGAATTAGATAACAAAATGAATAACAAATATTGAGTTTCAGGATAAAAAATATCTGCAAACTCTGTTAATTAGCTACAGAATAATTTTAATTTCATCTTGCTGGGACAAATATTGAATTTTCCTAATCCAATTTATTTATTAATGTTGAAAGAGCTTTGAAATAAATACAATTCTTCCCACTATTGTAACCCTTGTATATGAAATGTTACAAAAAGTTTATTAAGTTTTAGCGAATTTCAACAAATGTGTTGATTCTATCACAAGAGAAATAAACTTGGAATTCAAAATTGGCGTTTAAGTCGTGTAACCTAGTGCATCTGTCTTTTTATATGAATGAGGCAAATAAAATTGGAGTTATTTTTACTCGGGATTAGTGAAGTGAAGTTTTATTTCACACTTTTTCTTATGACAAAAGCGTTGAAAAGAATACAAATGAATTGAAAACAAATATTGAGTTAAATTTCATTTCAGTTTCTTTGCCGACAAATGCGTCGGAATTGAGTGTAAAGACATTACTATTTGTTTCTTGAAAACAATATTAGATTGTTGTTAAATTTAACTGGGTCAATTGATTTTTCGTTCGGCTTATTTTCAAATTCGAATTTCTATTGTATTTGCATTTAAGACAATCTGTGTTTGTTTGGAATCGAAATTAATTTGCTCTTGCCATAATTGAAGCAAAACTAATGAGTAAGCTCAAATTAATTGAGTCAGGATTTGCTTATTTTCCGATTCAATTGATTTATTTGAGTTATTTTTGAAGTCGGAAAACATTTTAATTAAATGCGAAAATTTTGATTAAATTTCAAAAAATTACTTTCATTTAGAGCTGTCATCAGAGGAATTAAATTTCCCAGGGTGATAATTTTTAAAAGTATGCAAAATTAAACAAATGATCATAAAATGAATTAAACTTTCGAAGAAAATTCCAGAATATTTCAAATTAAAATTCTATTCAATACTTTGCTTAAAGACTTTTAAAAAAAACATTTCGATTATTCGCACAGAATTTTGAGTGAATTTCATGAAAGGCATTATATTTAAGGAATTGGTTTTTGTATTTTTTTAAGTTTAATTTTCATTCTCTGATTATTAATTTATTGTCAGAAATGTATTCATAATATTTTCAATTTATTTTCTATAATAATGAATTCATTTCGTGTTTGCCGTCGAATGAAAAATAATTTCAAAATAAAAAGTTAATGAAACGGAAAAACAATTTTTCTCAGAGAGAGAGAGAGAGAGAGAGAGAGAGAGAGAGAGAGAGAACTAAAATAAATGATTTCAAATCCGAACTGAAATTTTTATTTGGAAACAGCCAAAGGGGTTATACATAAATAGAAAGCCAAATATATTCAGTCAAGTCCTTTAGAAAATTGCCTGGCTGATTTGAATTTCAAAATAAGCGCTCTGTTTATTTTTGACCAGAGCTTAATCATGGTTTTACTATCTTGGTTACTATGTGGGTTGAGATAGTGATAATTTGCAACCAAAATGATGTTTTTCAAAGTAACAAGAATTATGTTTTATGCGATGGTATGTTATGCGAGACAATTATTCGGACCATTTATATCGATTTGCAGCCATTCCTCGACAGTAACTGTTCTTTCGGTTCACACATTAATTCGCGTTTTCTACAGTTATGTGGAAAATATGATTTCATGTGTCCAATCAGATAAGGGAAGCCCTGCATTAGGCACACCGGAGACCTCTCCTAAGCGAAGACAAATTAGGAAAGACATAAAAAGTCATTCATTTTTAGCGGTATTTCAATATTTTGTTAGTCTTTCCACTAATTCCTAAATAATTGACCAAAAATGCGCCAAAATTAAGACTCTTTTCCAAAAGCATTTATAATTATATTTTTTTTTATGTTATATGAAGCTCTTAATCAAAGTCTTTGCAAAAAATGTATCAGGGAGATTTTCAACCAATCGTTAATGAAAATATATCCAAAATCCATTAACCAATACTTACTGACAAACCTTTCAAGATTTAAGCAGATGCTTTCTCTCCCTCTCCCTCTCCCTCTCCCACATAGATCTGAGTACTGTATAGCGAATGTTCTGTATTTTGATAGAAAATGAAATTTCAATTAAATTAAATAAAAATATAATTTTGAATGAATTCTCCAAATTCTGTTGGAATGAGTTTTTTCCCAAATATGTTAATTAAAGGTTATTTACTTAAACTAATGGAATGTTGAAAATTGAGAAGCACTTGATTTCCAAAATTAAAGCTTACTTGCTTCAATGCCATCTAATGAATAAGCTTTTAAAAAATATTCTGGAATTTTAATGTACTGGGTCAATTTGAATAAAGAAATTTGGTTTCAAAGTCGAAATTCTGAAAATTGGTTTTCATTTGCTTCGAATTATATCTAGATTTACAGCAAATCAACTGATTTTTGCCGATCTTTGAGGAATGGATCGAAATTCTGTTCAGAATACTTGAAAAGGCATTTATTTTGAGCTGAATTCACAGTTTTCTCCGTAAATAAAACCTTAGTTTTCTATAACTTTCACAAGAATTTCAAATACTCTTACATTTATTGATAGATAAGATTTTATTTCCTAAAGATTTCTGAGTAAACGTGTCTTGTTTAGCTCAAAATTCAAAGTGTCAAATGACATTATCATCTTTTCGTATTTACCCTGGCAGCTATTTCAAGAATGTTATCTTGGTTACTATTTTTTATATCAAATATGGACAATCCAAAATATTATTCTTGGAAAATATCTCAGAAAACTTGTATAATAAACAGTTTATTATTTTATAATTTATTCAATTTATCCAGGTGTCAACAACCTTGGTCATCAGTAGCAACTTTCATAACCAGATTATATGCCTCAAACTATTTGCTTGATATTAGAAATATTGAAATATTTATCATATAAATGAAAAATAAATATGCATTAGACTTGCCTTCAAGTGATTCAATCGATTTTATTTGTATTTAATAAATAATCACTAATTTGGAGAATATTCTCATTTCTGATGACAATAACGACAGAGTATTCTCTCGCAGTTTATTTGATTTGTCAGATAAACCTACTCCTTATGCTGTGCTGTCAATAGTAATGTATTTATTTTCGATTGGCTTTAGAACAGCACAGAATAATTTAAACAAGCAAGAATTGTAGGTCAAAATCAATTTGCTTTTACTGTAACTTGGATTTATTGAGAGGGTGACCAAGTTCACAATAAGTAGCCAGTGAAAGGAATTCAATTAGAAACAATTTGATTTTACTAGATCAGAAGATCATTGAGTGATTTTTATCAATGAATTTCGAATAACACAAAAATACAACAGATTTTTGTTAAAATAATTGTGAATAACATAATTCTGTTGTGTATTTCAATGAAAAGCAAAAATATGCAAGCTCATTAATTTGCTCTGAACTTTTCAAAATTTTAATTAGTCGAATTCACAAGTGTTATTCAATTAAACATGGTTGAATAAGAATGTCAAGTAACCACTATTTATCGAACGGTCAGAGTTTATGGTAATAAATAGATTGAATGATCCGGTTAACTTATTTCAGGGCCCGAATCACTGTCTGGAAGTGGTTTTCTCCGACTCAATGATTATTTTGAATATTTTAAGCGTTTATTCGCAAAAATCTTTGCCTAGAATTTGGGATTAGGACTCAACTGACAGCCATTATAATTGAATCCGAATACGAGTGCTTCCCATTTATCCGACAATTTAATGAAAAGGACAGTCGATGGTCAGGTGCTGTCCAACACTCGGTTAATCTATTTTTCATAAGTGAACCACTAATTCAATAAACATGTCCGGAGTTATCACTGATTACGAGTCTGTCCTCTCATTCAATTTGCAAATTGATTTTGACGTAGGACTTGAATCTTGTATATATTTTATTTATTGATGACCTGGGGCTTATTCTCTTGAATATTCTTAAAATATAATCCGTTAAAACGTGAGTGAAGTCAAGAGTTTGTATGAATGCGTCACTAATTTATTTATTATTTTACGAATACCTCCAAGATAAATCTTCTCTCCTTTTAATGTTCTTTTTGTTCTCGTGGCTATTCAATTAAAACATTCTTTTACCAAGCTCAAAAAATTTAATGCAAAGTAAGCCGAAAACAGGAAAAGAATGACAAATAATAGAAATAAAATGTGACAAGATTAATGAATCCGTTAATTAAATTTAAAAAACGTTTAAAGCGTAAATAATTTGTCACCTAGATAATATTATATTAATAACAGTTCTTGACTTGAACATTTTTCCTTAACATAGTATCTAATTTCAGGAATAACTTTACTTTAATGAATCCATTTTTCTGAATATAAAGAATTCCATTCAAAAGAAAATGAATGCAATTAATTCACCAAAAGAAACATTAATTCAGGAAAGAGATGTGCAAGGTGGTGGTGTTGGTGGTGTTGATGCAAGATCTCGCTAAATATTTTGCCAGCACTCATGAAAAGGTTAACAATTCAAATGATCAAGATTATAAACTTGGTTATAGACTGGAAATCGAAATGAAAACGTTTCTCATCCCTTACAATGAAATGAATGGTTTTGGACATCCCTTCTCTGATGCAAATTGTTATACAAATGGCTTAAAATTTTAATTAAAATTAAATTACTTACACTCAGAGACAAGAATTAGTGTTTTCCAAGAATAGTGTTGTTCACTGAATTAAAGACAATCAGTCAGTTGATTAGCGCACAGAATAGATTGCTTTTGTGTCGGCGCTAATCTCTATAATCACTTTTAATAGCACCTCAGATATGGGCACCGGTAAGAGATTTACCGAATAAGTAATAGAATTTTTTTGCTTCTCTCCGAGTGAGTGGTTATCCACTAATCGTCTCTTTACGTAAACTCTTCGGCAAATGAGGGAGAATTGGTTCTTGTAATGAACTCAGACGAACAGAACTGCGGTGGCGGTGGCCTCAGCTCCTGCACCATTGGACCGTTGGCTGCCGCCTTTCGGGAGGCAATGGATGACAGGACTATAGCGATGACAATACGAATGATCACATATAATATGAATAATATAAACATAGCGTAAAACACTATTAAACTGAATGCAAACAAAACATCGAATTTAATATTTGTTGCAAACATTACTCGATATTTATTTCAGTGAAAAATTGATATCAAAATCAACTTTCTTTAAATAAAAAGATAATTTCAGTCAATAGAAAAGGGGTTAAGCGATGAGCACTCAATATCTTATGCCAAATAGTCAATGATCCGGGTGAGTGAGAAAATCATTAAGTGTGTGTCAGTTATTCTGGTGTTGGCTCAGGAATAACAAGAGTAACGAAGAATAATAATAATAAGAGGAAGAAGACAATCGACATGACTTTTCGCTCTCCAGGAGAAGCACTATTTGACAGCACCGGGTAGTCTATAGCACCGACTTCTCCCCTCCGACACAATTTCGAACTTTCAAATCAATGTATGCTTTGATGGCTTCAGATTCAGCACAACTGTTGCGAACTCTTTTTTAAGCTTTTCTTCTTGTCGTTCAGCCACCAGTGCTCTCAGTATTCTGTGCTCACATTTTGCTCAGCACTGGTACGCTATCCACGGCGTGTGTATGTGTTGAGCGCACAGTTATCTACAGCACAGAATAAGAATGGATGAGCTAACAGTCTGTTATGTGTACGAGAATTGATTTAAGTGGTACTCGATCTCTGGTGACGCCTATTGTCACAAAGAGACCGCTCAGTGGCGTCGACCACATCTTCTGTCAGAAATGTTCATTATTATCTAGAAAGTAATGTCAATAAATGCCATGCTCATTAGTGTACGACACTTCGTGTTGAATTTTCTTCGAAGATTTCGCCAGAATTTGAACTCAGAATAAATTAGTTTTTAATGAGATTCCTATTTGTCATTAAAAGGGATATTCGGCTGAAGTCTGGAGGCATTGGGAATATATTGTGAGCGCCGATGGATTTACTTCTAAATGGTTTGTCCGCTCGACTCACTGCACATGAATTTCAGAAGACTTATACCATTCCTTATGTTTTCATATATTTTATGTCAGATTTTGAATCACAAGAATCTAAAAAAGCGATTGAATCATAAGTCTCTCCGTTTTGTAATAACTGTCTGGGAATCAACTTTTCAAATACCCAGCTCATTCAATATTGTCAAGAGTATTGTCATTGTCGTCTTCAATTCTTTTAAACATAGAAAACAATCAGAATAAAGTAGTATAAGGTATGGTGATAAAAAATTTAGGGATTGATTGATGAAATGTCTTTTATCTGGCTATTTGTAGCACTTTGAATAATTAATTGATAAAACTTCTCTTTCATATTTCCCATGACATTTAATAACGTTCATCTTGCTAGTCCTCTGAGATTCGAACAAATCCTGTATTTCACAAATATTGTAAAAGTTTAATCTTGATCATAAATATATTATATTGAGTGGAGAGAGAGAGAGAGAGAGAGAGAGAGAGAGAGAGAGAGAGAGAGAGAGAGAGAGAGAGAGAGAGAGAGAGCATTGATTTTGAAAATAATTGCCTATATTTATATTGAAGCCAAGAATACTTGAATTTCAAATTTAATCAATTTCTCTTCGAAATTCAATATACTAGCTTATCTAGGCCAAAAATTTCAATGATTACGATAATTTATTCTCACATTTAATTGAATTTGGATTCCCTATCTTGGTGATTGTGAATAACATAGAAAGCTCAGTATCAGTGATCGAACTAATTCTTTGACAAAATATTCTTTTTGTTACCAAAAAAGTTCCGAAAAAGGGATAAATTTTTATTTCCTTTTCAATAAATTTTTTGATATATTGTTTGTGAAATTCTTTGCCTTCACTTCGTTTTTACAATACTTGAGACATAAATCTCTTCGATGGAAGACATAAAACACATGTATTTTACTCTCACTTGAGTTATGA
>JAQGBD010001318.1:0-17067 GCA_034698165.1 Punctoribates punctum | reverse complement strand
TATTAAATGAATTAATTGATTTGAAAATATTGACGAATACCCGAATCAATGGCCACCTGTTTGTGGACCTCTTGAGATGAATTGGAGAGAACTGTCCCAAAATCAAGGCTTCCAATTGATCTGAAGAGGGAGGGAGAGATATTCTTGTTCAATTTGAAGAATTACTGTTTTGTGAGATTCAAATATAGTTTAATACTTGAGTAAAGTTATGTCGCAATCATTGAATCGATTGGAGTGAAAGTCGAGCCAATAATCAGTGTCTGCGATGAAGGCCTCAAACCATTGCCACAAATGTTTGTGATTTCATAACTCGTTTGTTAACTAAACTCTAATTCTTTCAATTTTTCTAAACTATTGCTTCCATTCATTTATTATAAACAAAAACTTAATTTTTGTTTATAATGTCTTTTAGTTAAAAATAATTTGAATCACCAAGCTCAATTACCAATTCTCACTTTTAGAAGTTCACCAAGATCATTTGTTTTCTATAAATCGCTGCATTTATCAACACATTTGAAAAATGAGTTTAATTTTGCGAAATTGTTTAAAACAAAAATTGGATTCAAAGTAATTGTATTCTTATTATTCATAAAATCAATTAATTAATGGAATTGTTTTGCAAATAAACAGAAACTTTGTTTTGAAGACCTGTTTTGTGGAGAGATATGTGAGAAATGTTCGGAACATATCATCGGTTGAATGCAAACGAGCGCTAAAATCAAAGCCATTGAAGAAGATATTGATCGCAAATCGGGGGGAAATCGCGTGTCGTATAATCAAAAGCGCCAAAAGACTGGGCATCGAAACCGTTGCCGTCTATTCTGACGCCGATTCTAAAGCAATGCACACCCGTATGGCTGACCACTCCTATCATATTGGAAGCTCTCAATCGAGTGAAAGTTATTTGAATCAGAAAAAGATAATCGATTGCGCCATCGCTTCCAACTCGTGTGCAATACATCCCGGATATGGTTTTCTTTCAGAAAATGTAGAATTCGCTGAAATTTGTGCCAATAATGACATTATATTCATTGGTCCCAAACCTGAAGCCATCAGAGATATGGGAATTAAGTCCACTTCAAAATCAATTATGTCTGCGGCAGGAGTTCCTGTAGTTCCGGGTTATCATGGTCAAAATCAAGAGGACGCTTTCCTTTTAGAAGAAGCCAATAAAATTGGATTTCCTGTAATGATTAAGGCTGTGAGGGGTGGCGGAGGAAAAGGTATGAGAGTTTGTTTGCAAGAGAAAGACTTTGTGGAACAGTTGGAATCGGCGCGAAGGGAAGCCATCAAATCATTCGGTGACGACTCAATGCTCATCGAAAAGTTTGTCTCAAATCCGCGACACATCGAAGTCCAGGTCTTTGGCGACTCTTTCGGTAATTTCGTATATTTGTTCGAAAGAGACTGTTCTGTTCAAAGACGCCATCAGAAGATTATAGAAGAAGCGCCGGCGCCGGGAATAAGCGAATCCATTAGAAAAGACTTGGGAACCGCTGCTGTCAGAGCTGCCAAAGCAGTGAATTATTTGGGCGCCGGAACCGTTGAATTCATTTACGATCCAAAGGAGTCGAAGTTTTATTTCATGGAAATGAATACTCGACTACAAGTGGAACACCCCATCACTGAAATGATAACCGGCACTGATTTAGTTGAGTGGCAGCTGAGAGTAGCCGCTGGACAGGAACTACCGCTTAAACAAAGTGATCTTAAAATAAATGGACACTCCTTTGAGGCAAGAATATATGCAGAGGACCCGGAAAACAATTTCATGCCTGGGGCCGGACCACTCCTAAGACTTGAAACTCCTGAGCCATCATCAGACGTGCGCATAGAAACTGGTGTCAGAGCAGGAGATGAGGTGTCCGTCCACTACGACCCGATGATAGCCAAACTTGTGGTTTGGAGTGACGACAGGGACAGTGCTCTGAGAAAACTGCGACACTCGCTCTCGCACTACAATATCGTTGGCCTTCAGACTAATGTCGACTTTTTGTTGAGACTTTCAGATCACTCAGAATTCAGAGCCGCAAATGTTTACACAAATTTCATCGAAGATTACGGAAAAGAATTATTTCCTTCCAAACAAACCACTCCTCAAATGTTGTCCTCTGCAGTGATTTCACTCATAATTAACCATAAATTGAAAGAAAGCCAGAGAAACAATTTATCTTCGGATCCGTTCTCTCCGTTCGGTATTTGCGATAACAAACGTTTTCACGAAATACCAGTTTTCCGTTCCTTTGATTTAATCGATTCGAACAACAAATCACATGAAATCAAAGTTGAGTTTAAATCGGATCAAAGATTTAGATTAGAGATTGGATCAGATGTTTATGAAGACGTTTATGGAGAGTATGATCAGAAATCTAATGAAATAATTCTTCAAATGTCTGGAATTCGGACAAAACAAAGAGTTTTGATCGAAGACAATACAGTTTACATATTCACAAAAGAGGGCTCCCATTCCTTCCAACTAAAAGTTCCCGACTATCTTAAGGCACAGACAGTGGACTCGCTGTCGGACCCAATGTCAGTGTCGGCGCCAATGCCCGGAATAATAGACAAAATTCTTGTGTCTGAAAATCAAAGTGTGAAAAGTGGTGACAGTCTTGTGGTTATGATTGCTATGAAAATGGAGTACATTATAAAAGCAAAGACCGATGCAGTGGTCGACAAACTCCTCTATAAAACGGGAGATAATGTACCGAAAGGGGCGCAACTCCTCAGCTTTAAATAGAAAATACAGGATTCGGAACACAAATGAATGAAAATATTTTTGATAAACAAAATCTTTTTTAATCTCAAAATTTTCGTTAAAATAAATAATAAATTAACAAAAAAGTGAATAAACTTAAACTTAAAGCATAACTGAAAGCAATTGAGAACTGATTTAATGACAAATAAACTGAAACTCTTATGAAACGAATAAATAAGTTTCGACACAAATAACTAGAAATTCATGATTTTTGCACTCAATTAGTAATAAACTTTTGGACGGTTTTAACCATTCATTGGTTCGACATATCATCGAAATTGTTGTCAAAAATAACTAAAATTACAGTAATGTTGTCAACTGATCCCCGTTTGTAAGACTCGTTCACTAGATTTTTGGATACTTCGTGTGCGATATTCCTTACGCCGCTTTGTTTGGCCCGAATCAGCAACTCTTTGGTCAGATTAACGGCCTCTTCATTGGTGAAGGTGTCCCACAGGCCATCACTCGCCAGAATCATGAACTTAGGCTGAATATCATTCAAGTCAAAGGTCAAAATGTCCGGTTCGGCGATCACTAGATTTGTGTCTTTAAGGGGATAATCACCCATTGCTCGACTGGTGGCCAGAATGCCGGCCACTCGCCATACGCCCGTGAATTTGATGAAACCACCCGCCTCTTTGATCCGTTTGTGTTCTTTCAACTGTCAGACCAAATGATTAAAATTAAAAAACGAAATGAAAATGGATTTGAGCTGAAAATACCTGATTTGGTTTGTGGTCAAAAGACAACGGAATTGTGGCTCCTTTTGAATCACAGATCACTCCCCGACTATCGCCTACATTGGCGACAATCAGTTTATTCTGAGCGACAATTCTAAGTGCAATCAGTGCTGTACTGCCAGAAACGTCTGCCTTTGATTTGCTGTCAATTATTAACTGTCTGTCGATTTCAAGTACTTCTTCGGTGACTATTTGTGAGAGAGAGGCCACAGACAGTGCGTCAAACCTGTGCTCATTAGTTGATGGCAGTGAACAACTACTGCAGGCACTCTCTTCCACCCCTTTCGGGTCAGACTTTTGACAAATATCTTCATCCAAATGATGACAACTCTTTTCAATAATTGTTTCCACTCTTTTAGAGACGGCTTTATATAAGTTTGACTCAACGAAAATAGCGGCGCTCTGTAGGAGTCAGACATACAATCAATTTATGCTCAAAATACTCATTATTTCAGAAAATATTCATAACATTTGGTGTAAACAAATATTTCATTCTTGAAATTCTCGATAATTTATAGAAATATTACAGAAATATCAAGAATTCATAGAAATGAATGCGAAATATGAGCTCTTATTCAGAATAACTCTATTCCGAGTGATTCACAACTTGTGAAACACAACCCATTCATAAGTGAGAAGACATACAAATAATAGGAAATAAGAAATGGATTTATGACACAAATTGGAGATATTTGCAGATATTGACCAAAATTTCTGATAACTAAACAAATAATTTCTTTCATAAAAATTAGTTTTCAATTACTAAACGATTGAATACAAAATTATTTAACGATAAACGACTGAAAACTCTATTCATTGTAATTAAGAACTGAAATACGATATGAATTGTAATCAGAAGTGCTTTCGATTCGAGGTTTTGATAATGTGATCCTTTTGTGGTTCAAATGGGAAGTGATGATGACTGAGAGGACATACCTCATGTATGACAAGTGCATCACTTTTGTTACGACAATTGCACTTTAAACTCATCTGATCCCAAAGTATCACAAAAGTAGGGAATAATCAAAGAACTCAAAGAATAGTAAACAAGAATCTTGACTCACATCCCCTCCGTGTCCGTCAAAGACAGCCCAATACTGAATACCGAGTCTCTCACTGTCGTTGACATACGTGAACTTATCCTCCATTTTAGGTCTTCGGCCCTGAATGGCGTAAACACCGACATAATTGTCTTTCAACTCTTCGACCACATTATCGTTAATACGAGAAATGCACTCAACGTTAGGCAGAAGTGTTGTCAGAAGAGTTGAGGCCAGACTTAAACCAAAGTTTAGTCTTTTGATTAAATTGATTGTCGAGCGGGTCATCGATTTGAGCCAATACTCAAATGTATGGCAAATAACGGCCAGAATGAGGACCAGACCGACAAATACTAGTGATTGCGGTCTCATTACAAACGTTTCCAAGCGGTGGGTCCACTGATTTAAAGACGTCACCGACGGAAGTGTCGGCCAATTAGTACTGATTTGACTTAAATTCAAAACAGATTTCGACAACAAACGAAAGTGAGAGACAATTGTCGACCAAAACAACTCGTAGTCATCCAAATCGTCATCCATTCAGAAACACTTATCTTTAGATATAATCAAAACAGAATTTAAATGAGTTTACGACAACTGTCCCCACAATTCATGCATTCAATTGAATACAATTAAAAATCAATTCAAATATGATTTTCTCAAAAATGTTTAAGACTTTAAACCAAACGAAGAGATTAAAAGTCAGACAAGAATTGGATTAATGTTTGTCCACTGACTCAGGCTTTCACTCATAGGTGACACTCAAGACGAGGACAGCTCTTCAGTTCATTTATTACGTTTACAGTTAGAGGAAAGTCTGTTCCCTTTCATCTGTTTTATGTGATTCAGAGCTGAGTCTTACTTTCAATAAGTGTTTGGTTTGTCAGACGTTTTTGGTTTTCATATGATTACTATTTTTGATTTGTTTATCAAAAGTCGATTTAAATAAATAAATGATTTAGTGATCAATGAATGGATTGTTTTCGCTTTAAAATGAAATCAATGTTTGTTTGGTTTTGAGGCAAAGAAATGGCAAAAGAAGTGCCAAAATATGAGTTAATAATAGCGACAAAACCTTCGCTGAAATTAAATTCTTTAGTCATAACTCGAAACCGTTTTTACCGAAACTTAAGTTTTTATCTTTTTGTCACCTCTTCGCTTATTATTATCTCATATGTCATATATTTATGCAATTATTATGATGTCAACCATTTAAGACATTCTTCACTCAAGTCTTTCTCAAAATACGGACCAATTGTGAAATTCAGGTCAAGAACTTTAGTGAATCCGAAGCTCTGGAATACCCAAAGAGACGACACTTCAGACGATTACTCCAATGAAGTGATATCTAAAAGCAGTAGATTTGACATCACTTCAGACGATGTGATGGTTTTTCTTCAGATACAGAATACGGGCGGAAATGTATTTCTCAACCATATAATCAATGACCTGATTATCGACAGTCCCTGTAATTGTGAGTCCACTCATCGAAAGAGGTGTCAGTGTTTGCGTCCGAACCGACCCAACAGTCAGTGGCTTTTCAGCCGATTAACTGTCGGCACAAAGTGTGGAATTCATCCCGATTTCAATGAACTGATTCACTGCGCGGATAGGATTTTGGATGAACTCGAAGGCGATGCCATCAAAAGGCGTTACTTCTATATAACGCTATTAAGAGATCCAATCACTCGATTCATATCCGAATACAATCATTTCAAGTCTCAAGAAGTGAACGGAAAGGCATCCCGTCATTGGTGTGGGGGTCAGGAAGTTATTGAAATACCCGACTGTCAGTTCTCTTCAGACGCTTCCATCGATGAGTTCATTGAATGTGAGAATAACTTAGCCATCAATAGACAGACCCGAATGTTATCTGATTTGGCACTCGTCGGGTGTTATAACCGCTCATATATGAGGTCTGAAGAAAGGGATTTAGTTATGCTGACCAGTGCTCAGAATAATTTGCATAAAATGGCATTTTTGGGTCTCAACGAATTTCCCCGAATATCTCAATATTTGTTCGAAGAGACCTTCGATTTAGTCTTTTTGGACGCCGACACTCACGCACTCCATCGCAACCGACGGTCACTATTGGATGACTTCAGCGCTAAGACTATCGACAAAATCAAACGAATAAATGCTTTGGATTTAAAATTATATGAATTCGCAAAACAATTGCTTTTCCAGAGGTTTGAGAAACTCAAACACAAAAACCCTAAACTCAAAGACCTGAGCGTTGGTTCGGTGGCCAAAGACAACATCGATATTATCAATTGGGGCGACAGTGAAGACAAACAGACAGTCATTTAATGACATAAATGCCATAAAATTGTTATATTTTGTAATTTTTGTAAATTAAAGTTAAAAACTGTTTTGTATATAATTTTCATCATTTGTTGAGAATATTGACTATAAATCAAAAGATATTTAACTATAATTTCGACACTAAATCATCGAATTATTAATAAAAGTTATTTTAAATCAATTAGTTTTTGGCTTTTAATTAAATATTTTATTTATAATGAAATTAAATGAGAAATCAAAACAAAATTTTTAATTTATTTCACAAAATAAGTTATTTTCATTGCTTTTTATCTTCATTTTTATCTTTTCGTTTGGATTTCTTGTCGTTTCTCTTCTTTTTAAAGTCGAATCCTTTGGCTTTCAGTTCCTGTCTTTGTTTTCTTCGTTTCATTTTCAGATAATAAGGATTTTTGGCCAAAGCCTCCGAATATTTCTTTTTATTAAATCGTTTGAAGTCTGCGTCGGCCAACAGCTCATCCACGAGAGTCTTCTTCCTATCCTTTTTGGGAACTCTTGAGTGATAATAATCTGCCTTCGATTCGATGATAGTTCCGATTTGGAAGAATTTCGGCAAATCTTTTCTTTCATTCTTCTTATAGAAACGCTTGGGATCCCAACCCCTTCTCATACTGAGTGCCATCAAATCATTCTTCTTCTCGTCAGTCATCTCATCGGCTCTCATACCGAACCACTTCTGTCCCAAAGTCTTATCGTTTTCTTCTTTTCTAATCTTCTTTTGCTTTCGTTTACTTTGAATCAAATCTTTTATGGAATAGTTTTGTTCAAAACCCGGTTTAATAACTAATTTTTTAGACAATTCCTCATTCATTGCTTTGACAGACATATCATTCAACAATTTAACCGATTCTTCGGCACTTATTTTAGAGGATAAATACGGATCTACTTTAAGATCGCTGTCAAGTCCTGAGCCTAATATCGGTTTTCGGACCTCTTTTCTCGACATTTGAATATCACTCTCGGGTTTTGTGTCGATAATAAAATTATTTGTTTCTGTTTCTGATTCCGAATCGCTATCAGTTCCCGAAGAAGAGTCCGATTCATCTGAATTTGACAAAATATTTTCAATCAAATGATTCACAAAAAAAATGTAACAAAAGACAAACCTTTTGAATAAATGTCAGCCAAAGTGATGGCTTTATTCATGTATTTAGACTTAAATATATTTTCAGACATTTTTGTTATTAAATCTTTTAATGGATTTAAACATCGATTCAATTAAATTGAAAAACAGATGAAAAACACATGTCTTTCACCAAAATTCAAAACATTTAAAGAGAAGGCATTCAAATAAATTACGTTTAATCACTTCATTGGGTATTTGTGTTTGAAAAGTTGCTAGATTATAATTTCCAAACCTTCTGAAGACTTGTCATTTGAATAAAAACAATTTGAAGTAAATTACTTTATTTATAAGATATTAATCTCTTGTGAGAGGAATACTATTTTGGCTCAAAAGTTGAGAATTTTTAAAATAACGAAATATTTATTTGAATTGAGTTTTTGAAAACATTTAAGAATTTCTTAAACATTGAATTTAGAAAATGAATGCATTTTTTGAATCCGTTTTCGAGTCATAGATATTACAAATCGGTTGACTCGACTCCTCTTCCTTTGCGTCTTTCACTGCTTAGAGTGGCTCTTCGGCTCCTCCTCTCAGCGGATCTGGCCTGTCTGGCGGACCGGGCTGCCATTCTTGCGGAGCGGGCTTTCCTTCTTCGGGATCGTCTGCTTTTTCGTCTGCTTCTTCGACTTCTTCGTTTTCTTTGAGGTTTCTTTTTCTTAGATTTTGACAACCAGGAGAATAGTCCGGTCTCTGATATCTGTCCGCCAGACCTCATCTGTTCCTCGACTTCTTCAGGGTTTTCGGTAAACATTTTCAATGACTTGATTCTAAAAAACGACTCAATAGAGAGGCAAACAATTTTGAAATGAATTGATTGACAAAATATTTTTAAGTTCGCGTGAATTGGATTTCAAAAAATCTTTCAAAAAATAACATTAGAGTTGATTCCAATCAATAATAACTACAAATCGAGTCAAACATTAGATAAAATTTGAAGCAAAACGAAGTTATCTTTAATTTGAAGAAAATTATTTGATTTATAGCAATATTAATAACAATTGAAACGAATTGTCTTTTATTTAATATTTGTTTCAATTAATTGAAAAATGTTTAGAAAATCTGAATTTCTTTTCTCAAAATGAATTCTAAAATCGTGTGTTTCACGGCTTTGAACACAAATTTGATATTTTGTGTATTTGTGGCACAAGTGAAGTGCGAATAAATTATTCGCTTCAGATATAAATCAGGGATCAAATCGAGGAAAGTATTCATAATAAAGAGTCGGCCACTAATTGGATCGTATTTGGGTCCGTCATATTCGGTCAGATAGTTAGCCAAATGAGAAGTGGAACAGATTTTCTCTTCAAATAAGTCATATTTGTTGAAAAACAGAATAATCGAAGAGTTCTGTAACCATTCGCAGGTGACTATTGTCTTGAATAGAGCCCTACTTTCGTCCAATCGGTTGATATCAAGGGATTCGTTGAGATTCTGATCGAATTCACTCATCGCACAAATGAATATAATGGAAGTCACGTCTTCGAAACAGTGGATCCATTTTCTTCGTTCAGATCTTTGGCCGCCAACGTCTACCATTCGAAAGATAATTGAATGCAATTTGAACTCATATTCATTGATTCCTGTCGTCGGAGTTCTTGCTCTCAAAATATCCTGTTGTGTAGGGATGTAGTCTTTGGAGGCAATCCTTTCGATATCAGAGATATAATATTTGGCCGAATCTGATAACTGATATTCATTTCTTCTGTTAAAACAGTTCTGTATTCCAGAATCAGACCACAAATGTTTGATGGCTTTCACATAAATGGTATCCATAAGAGCGGTTCCGTTGATATCGTGTTTAAGAATAAGTTGAGAATATTCTTCACTTAGATCTGAGTCGAAATTGATTTTTAAGACATACATCGCTCGGACTATCTGTTGAATGGCAGTCAACGCATTTTGATGGATGACACCGATGTAGGTCTTCCTCTCTTCATCGGTTGAGAAGCCTTTCTTATGAATTATATGCATTTGTTTAATGAATGTACTTTTGCCGGACTCCCCCGTCCCTAATAAGAGTAGTTTTTTCTGGCGCCGGGCATTTCTCTTATCGATTTCCAACTCTTTTTCAATTTTTCTGT
Source organism: Punctoribates punctum (assembly GCA_034698165.1). NCBI lineage: Eukaryota > Metazoa > Arthropoda > Arachnida > Sarcoptiformes > Punctoribatidae > Punctoribates > Punctoribates punctum. Next base: position 7,000 of record JAQGBD010001318.1, on the reverse strand, counting down.
TGAACTTTCGTTCAATACTTTTGTCAGAATAACAACAATCCATTGCAGGGAACAGAATAAGACTGAAGAGAGGAATACTGTTGACGAGTGAGCAACAGATCTAACATTTATTGAAAGGAAAACTTTGATGAGTTGAGTAAATAAATATAAAACTATTCGACAAACAATTTAATGTGTGTCTCATTCCAAGCAATGATTCCCAGAAGAAAGCCATAGGCTTTTATGGCAGTGCTTTATGGCCAGAATTAACAACAATTTGACTCTTATTTCATAACATAAACATTTAATCAACTGTTTTATGTCAAACTTTTATAGACTTTTGAACCAAAAAATACTTGAATCACATTATAATAAAGAGACTCAATATTTTCAATCATTGTTTTTGATTATATATTTATTTTAACCAAGATAACTTGATAACTTGATAACTTGATAACTTGATAACTTGATAACTTGATAACTTGATAACTTGATAACTTGATTTAGGCTCACAATGATTTCCAACATTAAAGTTCGTCTTTTCTAAGGGAATATCTGTACTCAGACGGCGCCAACTTCTTGAACACGGAAGTGGCCACTGGTGTTAACTGGAAAGGCATTGAGTTAAACTATCTTGATAATTATGATTAGGGCTTACAATTTCCTGATAGACGTCATTTTCATTAGAGACCTCTTCGACACCATCCTTATGAGTAGTTTCTGAAAGTGTTGTCTCCTCATTGGTATCGTCTTCGTTGTAATCAAGTTTATAATCTTCACCGAAGTGGTACTGTCGGTGAAGTTTACCTGATTTCATGTCTTCGATAAAATTCGCCAAAATTTGAGTTTTGCTGAAAAAAAATTCAATCATTGATTCATAGGTTTGAGAAAATCCATTAATAACTGACTTTAAATCTTCGAATTTGCGGAACAAATACATGTGTTCGAAGCTATCCATTGCTATCAGAGGTAAGTCCTTATCTGACTTTTCCATATGACTCAGGGGGTGACTAAATGCTGTTCCGTCTGCGGTCACAAAGTTTACATATGAGGTCTGATTAACGAGTTCTTTATGAATGATATCCTTAAACATTTGCAAACTGTTCTCGTCATCCGACTTATGAAAGAGAATAACTAATGGGAGCCCCTCCTCAATAATTTCCTCTGCGTTGTCAAAAGTAATTTCCCGAACGATAGGAATGCAGAGGTAAGTACTCCACGAACTTAACTCGTCATATGTTTGGTACATAAAATCATATTCTGATTGAGAAGTACTTCGGTATGATTTGAAGGCAAGCATTTCATTCTTGCCATCACTCAAAAAGGGAGAATTGGTTATCCAATAGAAAAGGCAGTACCCCTCAAGATCAGTGGCAACCCTACGAAATGCAGAGTATTTTGGATGCTTTTCGGGGGTTTCCCGAAAATATCCGATAACTGCAGACTTATTGTAATGAATGGCATTCATGTCATCAAAGTTTTGATATGAGATGTGAACGACGGGATCGGCCAACAGTTTCCGTATGTATTCAGAGATGGTTTCCTTATTCCTCGTACTTCGATATTCCTTTTTCATTGCCTTTCCGTTTAAAAATGTTTTGAGTGTCGGATATTTAGAGATTTTGTACCTAGATGATATGTGCGCTGACACAACACACATTATTTCATATGATTTCGATTCTCTCTTTTACTCACGATTCTGATCGCAGTCTATTCTTGCGATAAGTAATTTATTCGGTTCCTAATAGTTATAGAATTAAGAAATTAGTTTCTCCTATAAATTGCTATAAATTTGTATATAATTAGACAGAATAACGACAGTAATGAGCGAATGACTGATCATTTATGAGATAAATATAATACATATAATTATGAGATAATTGGACTGACTTTGAATTCTTGGGAAAGAATTTGATCGCAATCCTTGAGAATTGGAGCCAATCGTGCGCTGAATGGACACCACTCGGCGTGAAAATTGACAAATACTAACTCATAAGTAGCTATCAATTGATTTATTCAATTAATATAAATTTTGATTCATTTGCGAGAAACTATTCAATACATATGTAATGATCGAAGTTTTGATCGGTTAAGTCCACGACATCGCTTCGGATTAACCCAAATAATGCCGCCTTTAGTGATGATCATGGTCAAATCAATTCTTATATTATTTAGTAGTCCATAACTTACGAGACAAAGAGGAATACCTAGATGGTTTTTGAAACAGAATAAGTCAAATGACTTCATTTTGAAATAGTTTTGGTGATCGACAGAACACTTGTTTTCAAAGCAATTAATAAAAAAATCTTTAATAAAAGTTTTATTTGACTCAAAAACAGTTATTTTATGCAAAGAATATTGAATTACAATAACTGAAACTCTCTTTCGTTAATTAATTTAATAAATGTTTACTAAAATCTAAATAATTTCAACAAAACTGGTGTTTATTTGGAGGCAATACTTCTATTTGTATTTCCTGTTCTTTTCGATATATTTACTGTCAACAGGACTGGCGGCTGAACCCGAAGACGCCGTTTGTTGTTTGCTTTGGAAGTAAGAGACATATATAACATCAATCCAACGAACCATTTCGAAGACAATCATAAACAGAAGCATTTTGAAGAAGAAGAACACTTTCCACGGGAAAGACCTCTGTTGCCAGTTGGCGATCCGCACGTAAGACATCAACCAAAAGAATTCCAATACAAATATGCACACAGTGGCCGCCCCTCTCATCGGGTTAGCCCTCAGATACGCAAACATTGTTTGGGGAACAGACGTTACCATCACTTTTGGCGGACAAAACACAAATTGAAAGAGTTTTCAAGTCTTTTAATACAACTCTGTTTTCAAGACACTTTTAAAATTCATTGATTTCGGCGAAAACATTAAACTATTGTTGAAATGAAAACATTTTTAGGAATAAAACAAATGAAGAGTTGAGACGAAAATTTAAAACTTGTAATCAAAGCTCGTAATCGATTTGTAGACAAAATAAACGGGTTTTTCATTAAATATTCATTTATTTTAATGGATTCATAACTTTAAATATTACAAAACTTTTTTTTTAATATAACAAAAACAGAGAATAACTAGAAATTAGATACAATCAGAACGTGAAAAAAGCTGTTGTATTGTATTAGTTGCCAAAGAGTTGAGATTTATATTGAGATCTAATCATTTTAATTGAAACACTTATTTCTCATTAAAAGACTAGTTTTATCTGAAAAATAATTAATTAGAATAATAGTGAATATTATTCAATGTTTTCAATCATTAGTCTTATGTCGTGAAGAATATAAAAATACATTTTATATAAAAAACAGTTTATTATGAGTTCGAGTATTTTTCAAAGCTTTGTATTTAATTAGAAATTTGTTTTAAAACAAAATTATTTGTGAAAAACACGAAAAGGGAGTTAAAATTTGGTCAATTCGTGGGTCTTGCCATCCATGGCATCCATGGCTCAGTCTTTAAGACATTGAACTTGATTTCACTCAAATTCTAATCAATGTTTTGAACATAATTACAAAAATCTCAATAATTACCAAATTATTTAATGGAAGAAAATGTAAGCCAAGAACAATCAAATTCTAATTTTAGGCTTAATTTTAGAACTGAGTTAAAACTTAAACATTAATTTGAAAACATAATTAAAACTTCCCATTAAAGAAATGAATGACCATGGTCTAACCAGTCTAACCAGGGTCTCTTCTATACATTTTAAAATGAAATAAGTATTGAATGATATATTGGCTTAAAATACTCATTGATTAAAACAAAATGTTACTACAATGGAAAGGTATAATAAAGAGCTAAAATCTCAATTTGTTCTTGTTCAGTTTACTAGTGATTACGTTTGGCCAAAAGAGGAGCAAATGATTCAAAATTAAAATATTCTAAAATCTAAGCAAAAATGTCTTTAAAAATAAAGTTCTCTATAAATGCATAGAAAGAGAATTAAAATCAAAAACAATTTGTTTGAAATGAAATGAATAAAAATTTGTTAACTATTTGTTGAAAAGAGTGTGAAGACTACTGTAATTAGGGGTGACTTTGATTGTGGGTCTCTTCCACTCGTTATTTGAACTTATTTTTTGCATATTTTCAGTCAATGAGTCGCATAACTGAACGCAAACTACACTTTTGACAAAAACCAAACATTTTTTTTTCACTCACTTTAAGGCATGAAAAACGGGTCAGTGGTGAGGGAGGGCTACCATTAATTGTAAAATATCTTTACGACAAAAATGACTAAAAAGCTATTTGTCTTAAAATTCGTAGTTTTGTATAAAATACTAAATTATCACAAAATTGATTCTGAAAATAGACTAAACCAACAAATTTATGGCACTTTTGGTGTATTTCACAACTCTTTCAGAACTGATAATCAGACAAAATGTCTTCAATTTGGGCACTATTTTCATTTGAATTATCATTTCTACTGTTTTGATGACTGATTCCAAGATTATAAAAATTGAATTCAAAATTTTTGTCTAAATTCTTGATTTTGTTGAAGCGCTGGAAAAGCAATTGTTTTGCGAAATCATATAACTCTATATCCAAATGATTCAAACCTTTAATTTTGTTCAACTGATCCTCAGTTAACTTATTGGCGGTCAGAGTGCTGTGCGTTTCGTTCAATTGGATGAATGGCTGCAGAAAATGCAAGTGAAAGCTCCACTCAAACAAGTATTGCGATGTCTTCTGGTGTTCGCACAGTCCGAAGAACGCCATTCTTCTCAGGTTTTCTTTAGCTGAGGCCAACAGTATTACATCCCTTTCTTTGGTGCTCATCACTGACTTATTATAACAGCCGACAAGAGTCAGGTCGGCCAACATTCGGGTCTGCCTATTGATGGCCAGATTGTGAGGACAGCTAATAAATTCGTCGATCGAGACATTCCTCCAATCAATGCCTGTATAACAAGAGGGCAACTCATTTCGAGTGGGGGAACGACCGCCACAAAAATGCCGGGATGTCTTCCAAGTGGCGCCTCTCTGGACGTGTCTGTACTCCGATAAAAATCGTGAAACAGGTTCTCGAAGAAGAGTTATATAAAAGTATCGGCGCTTTGTTCTCTGTTTTTCACTTTCATCCAAAGCATTGTCGACACAACCCATGAGTTCCTAATATTTAATTAAAAGTTTAATAGAATTCAAAACAATGGAAATCATGGTTAAATACCGTGAAGTCTGCGTGAAGTCCACACTTCCAACCCGTCGAATATCGGGAGAAGAGCCACAGTTTGGCCTCAGAGTCAGGTCGGAAACACTTACACTTCTTTCTGCCCTTTTTGCAGAGACAGGGCTTCTCTAAGTCCAGGTCTCGGACCAAATGACGGCCGAAGATTGTGCCGCCTTTAAGACAAAGTTTAGAATTGATGGACAAATCAATTGAATCAAATACTAACCCGTCTTTTGAATGTGAAGAAAGACAATAACGTCATTGCCTTTGATGTCAAACACAAACTCTTTTGCATTAATCATATCATCGAAAGAGAGTTTGTAATGACTTAAAGGATGTGAAGACTCAGACAAAGACTGACCCAAATTGTCTTTTATTACACTATTTATTAGTCGGCGTCGGAAATATGGCTCTGGGGTTGACCACGAATTGATGGCACAGACACCGTCTGGACATAAATAGTTGATTAATAGGAACGACATAAACACCAATATTAAGACAATTATCGCAAATGACTTCTTGTTCAGTGAACTGACTCTCGAAGTCAATGCCATAACTCTTATCATTTTCATCAACGGATCCATTCTTATGGTCGGAACAATCACTCCATTTCCCACAAATAGTTTTACTTTAATTTAGTTTACATTTTGAGAACAATTGATATGCATTTCGTTAATTAGATTTGGTTTAAATCAAATTAAAGATTATTTAAACCAATAATTCATTTATTTATTTACAACAAATAAATCGGTTGACAACAAACTCCAATTACTTTATACCCAACTATGGCTTCGGCTGTTCTGCTGAGGCCCCGAATCGAGTATTTTTTGAATGAATTATTGAGAGATTGCATATTTACACAGAAGTTGTGTCACAAAATCCAAATCTTTCTTATTTAAAGAGTTCTCAAAATATTGACAAAATCAGAAAATTAGCCAACAATTTGATTAATTTCGAGTGTGGAGAATGTAATCTTGATCTTTTCCTAAATTATATTAATTGTTTGGTTAAGTTTAAGCCTTCAAACAGTGGTTAATAGTGAACGTCATTATTGAGTTGAAAGCAAAGGACACATCAGTGAAATCGTTTGACTCATTGGAGAAATGTTTTGATTGGTTTATCACATGTTTTCCGCCTTCAATGCAATTAACAAATTTAGTTAAATATTCACTCATTTGATGACTTATTGTCAACCCTTTGATCCAAATATTTATTTGAATAATTGGTTTCCTTAATAATTGGATCTGAAGCTGAATACCCACTGAAGACTCGCCAAAAAGATGTTAGAAATAACAGACTTCCAGAAGATTGGATTGGGTTTAGCCGGGTTTGGCATCGCTTTCCTTATGCTGGGCGTTATGCTCCTCTTCGATAAGGGACTGCTGGCCATCGGAAATATATTATTCCTGTCGGGACTGGCGTTTATCATAGGCCTGGAGCGAACGTTTTGGTTCTTCTTCCAGAAACACAAGTGGAAGGCGTCGGTGGCCTTCTTCTCGGGAATTACAATCGTTTTGGTCGGTTGGCCTCTCATAGGAATGGTTGTCGAGACCTATGGCTTTATACTACTGTTCCGCGGCTTCTTTCCGGCGGCCGTTTCTTTCTTAACCCGAGTTCCTGTTTTGGGAACAGTACTCTCTTTGCCACTGATTAATAAAATCGTTGAGAAGTTGGGCGGAGACTCCCGACGGTCTATGGTCTGAGTCGTAGATCACTCATACAATCCGCCAATACTTCAGGTTTTATTAATTAATAATTAAATGTTTTTTGGATGAAATCATTGAACACTTTATATGTATTTTTCATTTGTTTTATATTTTAAAATCTCATCAT
>JAQGBD010001317.1:0-17089 GCA_034698165.1 Punctoribates punctum | reverse complement strand
CGACCCTGAGATTAAGAGTCTCATGCTCTACCGACTGAGCTAGCCGGGCTGCTACTATTATCTAGCACAAATTAATACTAATGTATTATTTAGCTCTAATCAAAAACTTAATTAAATATGAATCGAAATCTGAGAGATTATCAAATAATTATTCGGTTTAAGAGTGAGAATAAAATTTCCACAAAAATGAGTTCTTATTCAGTCATAGTTTGCATCAAATATATTAATAATTATTATATTGAGTTAGAGTTGGTCTCGACTTTACCCGGATTTACAGATACATGAAATAAGTTTTGAAATGTAATTTGTCTTCAAAAGACTATAATGTTTGGAACATAGAATATTATTTTCAGTATATATTCTTAATTAACAAATAAATTCTCATTAATTATTTTAATTTAAATTTAATTATTAATCAATTATATTGTTTAAAACACATAAGAAGATGGCGCCACTAATTATGTGACATTCAACCTAATTCTGTATTATTGAATGTACGTGGAATGGATGTAACATGGTCATATTCAATTATCAATAATCAGAAAGAATTCGAACAGAAAGACAACTGTAATTAGAGAAATGATATCCAATAAACTCAATTAAAAGTAAGAGAAAGTGAAAAAATTTTTGTGACAATTAATAGCATAATATATTAGATAACTCTTTGGGAGTAAAGTAGAGTCCGATAAAAGTCAGTTTTGAAGTTCATTTAGAAAAGAATAAAAGTCGATAAGTGTTTGGAAATTTCACTTTCGTTTTTCAAGATTAGATTCTCTATCAAATTTATAATTTTATCAATTAGGTTGGGCTAGATTCTTTTTCTTTAGCTCCAAAAGTAAGGAAACTAATGAAATATAAGTATATAATAAAATTTTATTTATAAAACAAATAAAAAATTGATTGAAATTCCAGAAATTTATCGTTTTTTATGTTATCTAATTTTAAGGCAATTGTCGACTATTGGGTAAAAAATAAGAAATAAATTTGTTTCCAATGCTATCAAATGTGGAGAAAGTCTTTCAAATTGATTTGTATTGAGTGTTAGTAAACCTATTTTCTAAATATCACGACTTTTGGTAAAGATTATGGTTCTCTGTTTCATACAAAAGAAATTAAGTTATCATTTATCACATATTTCTTATCAATTTTGTGTTCATAACACTTATATTTCACAAATTCAAGTCTTAAATAGACTCTCAAATAGTCGCAAAAATTTATTAATTCATTGAATTGAAGACCAAAAGTAATAATAGGTTTGAGAATGACTTCGAAACAAATGATTACTGAAAAACAAGACATCATTTTAGATGATTCGACACAAAGTTTGAGGTCTGACTGAAAGTACCAAACTCTTTGTAATTTCATGAATTTTCAATTTTCAGTTCCGAGGGTTTAGTAGTCATAAGGAATCCTCATTTGAAGGCATTAAAGTCAGATGTCTTATACCATTTGGCTCTGAGTACTGATACCCACGACTTACCGACACTTTTTGGTGACGTCCAGTTTGTTTGTGTCGGGGGAACTCTTAACAGAATGAAAAGTTTCGCCCAATTCATGGCAAACGAATTAAACCTTCCCTTTGATGATAACGACTTGACTCAGGCCTCTCATCGCTATTCAATGTTCAAAGTGGGACCCGTCCTCTCAGTTACGGTAAAAATATTTATTTCTCTGTTAAACACAAAAATAATTGAATTGAAAAAAGCACGGAATGGGCATCTCTTCCCTCTCCATATTAATGCATGAATTGATCAAGCTCGTTTCTTATGCCAAATGCAAAAATGTGGTATTTCTTCGAATCGGTACTTCTGGAGGAATAGGTTTTGTATTAATTACCGAAAATGGATTGTAGTTTTCTTAAAATATGTTAATTCAATTAGGTGTTGACCAGGGCACTATTGTGATAACTGAGAAAGCAGTTGATGGTCTGCTTCGACCTTTCTATGAATTAGTAAGTCTTAATCTTGGACAAATTTATCAAAAATAGTTATTGTTCCATAAATTTTGATATTTGGAAATTGTATTTTTAAAAAAATGTATAAATTGAAAACTAAAATAGCAAGATCCAAATATCCGATTTTCCTAAAACAAGATCGATGTGTGTTTTAAATCTTTTAATTTAACTATTAGTATATTTTGGGCAAAACTGTGCGCCGGCCGGCAATATGTGACCACAAGTTAGTGGAAGAGCTCAAATCAATAGCCGCTGAAGAAATGAGTGGCTTTCCGACAGTTAGCGGCACTACGATGTGTGCCCTCGACTTCTATGAATCGCAGGCAAGACTTGACGGAGCCTTTTGTGACATAACTGCCGAACAGAAAATGGATTTCTTGAAACGTTTGAAAAAGGAGGGGATCGTCAACATTGAGATGGAAGCCATCACTTTTGCATCGATGTGTTACTACTCTGGTATTAGCGGTGCTATCATTTGTGTTACTCTTCTTAATCGTCTCAATGGAGATCAGGTCTCTTCGAGCAAAGAGTTACAAGAGCAACTCCAAGCTCGACCGCAAATATTGGCCGCGAAGTTTATAAAGAAACGTCTTGCTCAATATGCCCAAGACAAACTTTGATATTTCACTGATATTTACTTTCGTTAAGAAATTATTTTTTTATCCGTTTTTAAGAATTTTCAATAATTTTGAATAAATATTTTTGTTTTGTTTTTCTGCAATCTTTGAAATTACTATAAATTGTGAGTATTTGAGACAAAGAGAGACTCACAATATTTTTGTCTCTAATTTTCTAAATTGCTAGATCATTTATTGACATAAATCAGTGGTTTCCTTAAACAAGAGGAGCAGATGTAAAACTGCAAATGTTTTCTAAAGAATTGGGTCATCCCTTCAATTTTAAATTCAATTATTCTGTAACCAATTCTTATTCATTTTCATGGCATCTAATTTCAGTGATTCTGTTCCTGTAATTTACGCTATTTTTTAATCAAACAATTATATGGTTTAACCATTGAAATAAATGTCAAAGTACAAAAATGTTTGGTCCACATAATTTTGACTATTAAGAAGAGTCAGATAAGCTTGGTGCCTTTTTGTGTTTTGTTCGGTGAGTTAAATGCGGGACCACTTTAACAAATGACTAACTCTTTGGACAAGTTTTAGGGTTACCACATATCATAACTACTTAACTATTTATTAGTGATCAGAGACGGGTCAGGCAATGATAAGGGAATAATAAGCGGGCAGTGCTCAGTGCCACTAATTGCATGAAACTATGACAACAGTTACTGCTGTTTATGTTTGCAGAGCCGAAGACCACACAAGTGGTGAGTCAACTGACAACACTTAATACGCCTCCAAATGATGGTCTCGTTTAATATCGGTTCAGACAATTGGCACTCAACCGAAAAGAGGACCAATACTATCACCGATACTAATATTATTGAATTTATTCCTGCTATCAATGAATGAAACATTTTATTCAATTAAATTATATTTTAGATGCCATCGAATAATATCCTCTTTTATTATAGATTTGAATTTTGATTTCCAGTCAAACATAAAATTATCCATTTTTTCCAACTTCTGAGCTCTCATTTCGATCAAAATTTCAAATATGATCTCAATTCTAATTTTCAATTCTGGGCCTCAATTCTGATCGAAATAATAGGGAAAATATATATAAAAATGTTTGGCTACAAAATAAAAGTGTTCTTCAATTTCACCGATTATTATGAACGCAATATTCTCTTCTTTTATTTGCCTGAAAAAGGGCTCAAATTATTGTTCACTTATTATCTGTTTTTCATCTGTTATTCTACAGTATTGTATAGTCTATTAACCAATTTTATATAATTTTATTAACAATTTCTGATTAAAATTATTTGTTTTATACCTAATCTCTATTACATTGGAATAAACAGTGAATATATGGCAGTATTTAGAAGTATCCGGAGTGCAAAAATTCAGCTCATCCTCCAAACTAAACCATACACCGGTCCTTCCATTGAGGGCTCAGAGATTTTTCCAGAATGTTGTCTCAAACTGGAAAGGGGCAAGTTACAACTACGATATTAAACGAAATTGAACAAATATGTTTTCAGTTAAATTCGCTTAATCTCAGAATAATTTTAGTTTAGTTTAGCTCATAATAGAATCCAAAACCAAGAAGCAATTCCAAAATTTTGCTCGTCAGGAGCGGTTTGATCTGTTCTGGGTCTCCTTTTGCCCGCATCTTATCTCAGATAAAAAATGAAATAAATAAGTGAGGGATAAACAGTTGGTGTCTTCGCAATGAAACTAAAAATTTGATTTTATAGGCAATAAATATTGAGTTCCTAAATGCTAATAGAGTTCAAATGTACTAATTTTCAGTCAAATTCACTTTTATTTTGAATTATAAGATTACCACCTAGCTACCTGGCAGTTTGTAATGCGATAAAACTTGATTTTCCAAGAGTATTTGTCCTAATGAACATATAAGATTTATTAAGATTCTATCCAGGCATCGCCAAGGGAGGGTATAGCCCGAGAACACCCCTGAAGCGGAAAATTTGGCGAAATAACCTTCGGAAGTGAGAACCCCTCCACCCAGCGAATTTAGATTAGGCCTCTCCAGTTATTTTCGAGTTAATTGGGTTTAAATTGTCCTTAATCCAGTTTTCGGCGAAATTACGGAAAAAAGTCAAAAGATTGGACTCATCCCTCCGCTCGGCAGAAGGAGGTCCTCTTTTTTCGAAATTTCAGGGAGTATTTGACAAATTTTTCGTCTCATTGCTATTCCTCTTTGTGATCGCGATTTAAACCAAATTAACCCAAAATTGACTGATTTATTCCGAAATAAGCGAAAAATTACGAATTGATGACCATTTTCGGCAAAATTGGCGGCTGTTTACTCCCCTACATATACCCAATGAATTTTGATAAGAAAAAAGCTTAGACTCCCCTCTGAGCCGATGAGTTTGACGATGTCTGGTCTCTGCCATTGTTCAAGAATCCTAAGACAGGGAATGTATCTCCAATTAAAGGTAATCTCAGATTTGAGACACATTCGGGATGTGAATAATTGAAAATAAATGGATGGTAAAAGGTTGATGGTCATTCACAATCATATTAAGCTATTTATTAATAATTAGTTAAACTGTGTGTCACTCATCTAAATATGATTGTCTACAATCATCTCTTTATATAACTGGGAAAGAATAATATAGATCTAGATGAAATACCAGGTGGGCTCAAACCATAAAATTTTTAAATTTAATTAATCTAACCAACCTTATACAGTACCATGGACAATTACAAGCAATAGATGTTTGCCTTTTTCAATGAATTTTCTATTGATTTCAAAATAAATTTGATTAATAAATAAAAATGAATTTATTTATATTCTAAAAGAGAAAAAAATAGATAATTTAAAAATTGTCGAACCATTGAATTATTAAATATTGAATGGAGTCCGCTAATTGACATTGATTAGTTTTTCAAAGCAGATAACTGTTTAATTTGGCTAAAGAGGAGACCTTTAATGCGCTTTAATGGGTCACCAAAAGGTCAACAAATTGTGAGATCAAAGAAGACCACCCAAGAGGACAGTCCTAACATTCACTCAAACATTTGTAATAATTTGAGTCAAAATCATATTGAATTATGTGACAGAAATGCTCGTCATTTGGATCTCGACTCAGACATGAGAATTACCATAAAAAGCCGACATTCTCTCGATTGACATTCCGCTGGCCATCAATTGTATGAAACTTCCCTCGAATTAATAAGTTTATGGCATTTTTCAAATAATAAACAAGTTCAATTGAATAAATGCCTTACTATGAAGGGGCAAATAAAATCGGAATACAATTTTGTTATAATAATTATTACTGACTTTTCGGATTCAGAGAAGAGAGAGAGAGAGAGAGAGAGAGAGAGAGAGAGAGAGAGAGAGAGAGAGAGCAAGGTGAAATTTAAGAATATAGTGTTTCTATTGATTTCGATGCTAAACCTTTTCTATATTATTGATGGAAATAATTATAATTAAATAATAATTTTTTAATGACTCGAATGACAAATAAATTGTTTATATTTTCTTAATTGGTTTTTCGATTTTTCCGCCGGAAAATTGATATTTTTTCCCCGAAAACAACTCATTTTAATTACTTGAATTGCAATTAAAAATATTAACTCTATAAAAGTGAAATAAAATCCTACGAAATATTGTTTGAAATGCAATTAACAACTCTTCAAACAATGATTTTAAGGAAATTTTGTGTGGAAACCAAGATATTGGTCCTAATTGTTTGTTTTTTAATTTTAATTTAAGTTAATTTTATAGATTATAGATCTAACTTTAATTGAGGCATTGCGTCAATATATTCCTATATTTTCAATTAAATGGTTAAATCTAAACAAAATATATTCAGATTTACATTTAATTTCAAGTATTTATAATATGCAAAATAGATATCAACAGATTGACTAACTATTGTCAAATAGACTAGGTGAATTGAAGAACATTTGCGTGACTAATACTTAGGTATTTGATATTTCTTTAATATTGGTCTCATATTAATTAGAATTGTTCCCAAATATATTTTATAGAAAAGTATTGATAAGTTAACACAAATCTTGATAAAAGTGGAAGAGTGAGAGCTCTCATTGTTGTCGACACCTCAACAAAAAGTGGAAAACAGACCATTGATTTGAAATCAAATGTCATTAATAAATATATTTATTTATATGTCATTTATAGAGTATTTCATTAAATCGGGTTTCAATGAAATTCAATTTAATGTCGATTAAAGTATAGATGGAATACCTCTAAGAATATGTTGATTGGAAACTGGTTGTCATATGACTATCGACTGCTATCGAGTGGTGTCGACCCACCGCGAAGTTAGTCAAACCAAGTGTGAAACAACAAAAAACTCTTGGAATCTATAAACAATTGTTCATTTGTTGGGCTATAAAAACAAGAATTCTCACGAAATTGACTTTTTTCAAACAAAAATTAAATGATCGAAAGAGGAAAGACCTACGAAACATCGAATAGAACCAGTGTTTCATACGAGTAATCAATACTTAAAGCCATTGAATAGAAGAGGAGAGCAATCGGTGCTTATAAACAGATTTTGATTGAAAGCCTGTATCCTATGAGAGGCCGTAATTTGGTTTTGGCATAAGTATCACATATGAAACCATGCGTTGCACAGCATATAAGTTCCAAGATGCAGGGGACGGCTCGTCATAAGACAAGTCATCGCATTGAGGGGACAACCTTTGAGCCATCCATACATGAATACATTGAACGCATCGCTGATCACAAGAACAGAGGAATAAAAGAAATGAAAAAATAATGTCTTCCAAAGATATGTTGCGTCTCTTGACTATAATATGAGGGTTTTGTCTGATCTTAAAGGCGTTCATTTGCTATATTCCACGACTAATAAGATTTGAAGCATTTTATTATAAACGGAGTTCCAAAGAGGGTCTCAAATATTTATTAGATTTCAAATAACAACAGTTTGATTGACATCACAACCGAATTCTGGTCTTTCATTTTCCTCTATTATTATTATTTGTCTATTCCTTGAGTGCAAACATTGTTCGCAAGTGTTTCCCATTCTATCAATACTTCGATCGCACGAATGGCTCATAATTTTCTATCATTATATCCGTGAATTCAATATATTCGGAATAAAACGAAACCCCTATAAAACGTCTTCTCTTCGATTATTTAATTGAATTTTTGTTTCAAAATATTTTCGCGGCAGTTAATGGAGTTACCAAGGTGCTAAGCATAATATAACATTTTCAATTTTCATACTAATTTTGAAACCTTCAACTTTATTGGATTAGTGATTGGAGGACTCATTAGATGTTTAATCCGAATATTTATCAATTAAATGAAATTAACATGGGTAATCTAAACCCATTAAAACTGAATAAAAATAAAATATGAATTATATGAAATAACCATGATTATAATTATAGCATGCTAAATTTGCATTAAATAAGAATTTTATTTTTATTCTATTATACAAAACGAAAGACTCGATATTTTGTGGTCTTTTGTGGTATAATTGATTTTAAGTTATTTTTGTCGATAATTTGGTTAAACATACATATGATGTGATAATTAACGTCGAATAGAACTCAGAGCCAAGAATAGGGTATTTAAAAGCTATTTATAAGAAGAGTTAGACTGGAATTTGAGTGGAGTTGAGACAGAAATATGTGAAATTTGATCACTTAGTTAGTGATGATTCTGTTTTGGGAGTGTTTTCAGAGTCAAAAACAAACTGCTGTTCGTCTCCGCAGTTAATGAGCTCTTAATGAGTCGGTCGCGGAAACGGTGTGACAGCTCCCAAAGTATCAATTCTGCCGTTATTTCAAATGACTGCCTCCTCTTTAAACGGAATTCTTGTCTGTCAGTCAAGTAAATAGATTGTCGAGAAAATGGAAAACTATATACTATATAAAAGTTATCAATACTGGAGTCGAGTGTCAAACAATTGACAGTCAATAACAAAATATGCACTCATTTTGTTTGAGAAATGCTATGAAATAATCAAATATCGATCGGAAAGTTGTTTTCAAATCAATTAATTTAATTGACATAATCTGTGTTTTACATTAGTTTTGCAACATTTGCAGAATTAATGAGTTTTTAATACTTTAATAATATTTGTATTTTACAGGTTTTCACTTAAGTATAGTAAAGAAAAGGAACAAAAAATGAGAATCTTTTGGTTTGAGTATTGATTCAAATGAGTTATCGACAAAAGCCATACTTAAACGATAATAATGTCATAAATAATATCCGACAGTATTTCCATTACTTCCAACAGTATTTCAATATTTTCGATATCAATAAATAGTGAGAATGTATTCGATATAAAGAATGTTTGTTTGCTATTAACTTATTATTATTATTATTATTATTATTAACTTCAATCAAAGGAAATGATTTCGTAAAGACATTAAACTATCATTTGTTTGACTTTCAAACATTAATTACTAAATAAAATTTGTTTAATGCTTTCCGACAACAATATTAAGAAAACTAATTGCAATGTTATCTCGAATTACAGGTTATTTTGTTAATTGGTTTAGGATTTGTTAATTACATTAATCAAAAGCACAGCCTCTCATGAATTGGTATTTTAAACGATATTATAAATAAATATTTTTGAATTCATGAATCAATAAAAATAGTGAAACTAATTAAAAGAGTTGACACCTTTTAAATCATTTAACTCTTCGTTTTTAAACATAAACCGTATCGCAAACATAGACGGGGTGTGCAAACAGAGGCTCCTCCTCAACAAAAATCCAATAAAATACTAGACATCTCTAATTCAATGAAAGAATGGCATATTTTTTGCCAACAAATTATTTGATAGATCAGTAATTATTTGAATAGAGGAATAGAGTTTTGCACATCCCTGTGATGAATGACTATTTACAACACTATTCAGAGCGGGTATTGTTCAGGGATTACATCAGTTGATTGCTATACAAATTAGTTATTTATATCAGAAATTTGTTCACTTTTTCTAAAATATTTACAAACAAAAGACTAAGACTTTTTGATCTTGGCTTCGGGTTTTTGTGGTGGGGAAGTGCACGACGAGTCTCTGTCATCCATATAGTCTTCGTCGTCGTCGTCATCCTCACCATCGGTGGCAACAGTGCTGTGATTATATAAGCCCTGAGCCATAAGTGAGAGGGCGAGTGTGTTTCTGGATCCGGTTGACTTTTTAATCTTGGCCCTCTTGTTTTGAAACCAGATTTTTATTTGTGACTCATTTAGTTTCAGATCTTTCGCTAAATCTTGTCTTCTCTTTTCAGTCAAATATCTAAATATAAGCCATTCATTAGTATTGTTAGTATTTCAGCGAATCTTAATTAACAGCAATTCTAAGTATAATAGACTTTTGAATACATACTTGTTTTCTTGAAATTCCTGTTTTAATCTTGCTAACTGTTCAGCGGTGAATGCTGTTCGAGGCCTTTTCTCATCGGCTTTCTTCTCTTTCTTTTTGATTTTTCTCGATCGCGGACCTGAATATAAGGAGGATTTGGTTACTTTCAAAGCAAAACAATTAAGATTTTCTTCTATTAGAGGATTACAATCAATGGAATTAGTCTTAACCAACAATGCTTTCAATTATATTCAAGGATAATAAGTGTGAGCACCTCTTTATCGGCTCATTCAATACTATCTATTTTTGTAATTGAAAAGTCGGTGAATCCCTATTACTGTCCCCATTCTTAGGGTCTTTAATAAAGCGATTAAATGTTATGAATATTTGTCCGATTGTCTCACTTAATCCAAAAGTAGATGAGAGCACCTGTATGTCAATGAGTGACGATGATGAATCACCATCTAAGTGAGTTTGACAGGGAGACATTTGGAGACCACCAAACCTGCTGTCACAACGTTCAACACAAGCAATCGTCACTCGGATCCCGTTCTCACACTTTCATACTTTTGGCTCAACTTAGTCTCTATGATATCATAGCATAGGCTTAAACTCAATGCTTAATACCTGAAATGTTTTACATTAGACTAACACAGCCTAACATTGATTGATTCGTGTGTTATCTGTGAGCACAGTCCCCGATATTCCCCAAATGCCTCTCTGTCTACATGTATATCAAGAAGTTTGACCAAACAGTCGGCTTTTGAAAATCTCCCTTAAGTACAAAAAGTAAAAACAAAGCGCTCTGAGGAAGATGTAAACTCTACAAAAATTGGCAAGCAACTTATACACAAATATTGAACTTTTGGCAATTTGTCGAATAAATTGGATTTATATGCAATTTAAGTCAATTAAAACAAAATTAAAGCAAATTTTAGCAAAAATAAGACCGAAGGCCAAAATAGACGATTAGAACCGCATTCTTATCTTCAGCTAAATATACAAACAGCTGTATATCCATGGGTTTAGCCAAACCTCATCTTTTAGAAAGACTTTTATACCCCAATAAACCAGGATTTTCAATATAATGGAAATTATTGATAAATATTTGAAAGCTTTGAATCTTTGCATAAATCAATTACTTCCAGAATTCGAATATTTGACTCATATTTGGAATATAATTGAATTTTTATGATTTTAGAGGACAGAGTCGTCTGTTTGGACACATTCTTCACAAATGATTTAATATATTTTGCATTATTAGTGAGAAAATGGGCCGAAATTGATATGAGAAACGGTTGTAATGAACTGATCAAAAGCTTTCAAATAAATGCAAACGATAGCCATTCGCTGGTTTTTACAAGTATTTGCATATCTCTATTGATATCGGGCGCTATCTTTCACAATAAACGTGGGAATAAAGCGAAGAATTGACAACTTTCAGTCATTTATTGCGCTTAACAATGGGATGACTCCTCTGAACATACGCTTGCATTTGAATAAACACCATTTGGAGGCCTCAGACGCTTCTGTTTGTGAGAATTTTTGCCTATATATTAGTCGTCCGACAGTTCTCTTCTTTTAGGCTCTGAATTATGGATAGAAATATAACTGAAAACCATTTTCCGGACCACTCTTTCAAAATTAACTCATTTAGAAAATGCTTTCAAAAGAATAATCAATTGTCAGACCAGTTATTAGTAATGAGCGGCTGGAGTTAGATATAGCCTGGCCTGGCCTAGCCTAGCCTTGGTCACATCTGCTCACCCAATAGAGTAAAGAACAAAATGAATAAATTTATCAAAATTCAAGTAATTTATTATTGAAAATACATAATAGATAACTATTGAGACTATATATGCCACGTGAGACTATGGACTTGATATTAGCCAGGTTGTACTTTAAATTACTTTAAAATTCGATGGAGAGACTCATCGATTGCTGTTCCCAATAATCTTGGGATCGAAAAGTGAATATTTTTGTGTCATTAGAAAAACATTTTGGTTGTGTCGGAGGCAATGATCGAAAGTAAAGGTAAAAAATATGCGGCCTTTCGTTTGATAGGAGAAAACGTCAACCAAATGAATATTTGTGATAAATCAGAAAATCATTGGCTTAAGAAATATTGTTTGACTTAAAGAATTACTTAATTTTCCTGAATTTTTCAAACAATTGCCTTCTTTTGAGTTATTCTAAGATAACGTAAGGAAAGCTGAAAAGGGAATGGCTTTTGTTCACTTGTTTTTCGTCTGTTTCCAAAAAAAGTTAATAAACGCAAAGGTATGAACAGTTGGCCGTCATGTGAGATGGGTTGACACTAAGTGACAGTTGGCTCAGAAATGCTCATTCAATTAGGATTAGTCGTTCCCTTTATTATTCTACGTTTGAGAACCAACTCAGTCAGGTTCGGGTCGTTCTCTAAGAAGTCTATTTGATTTCTTTATCTTTATTGTGAATCTGTTATTGAGATGTACTCAAGTTTACATCAAATGAGTGATCAGTTAAGTTGTATTAATAATAGTTTAAATAATACGCTCTTTCGATAAGATCTGAAATTCGAGTCATAACCAAATCTAAGGCTTGTCTTTCAATGCATTCAATGAGTGGAACAAAAGTTTATTTTAGTCTCTCTTCGGATATAACTCTTCATTATTGGAAAATTGTTTGAGTTTTGCTCAGATCTGAATTTAGTTCTCTTTTATAGAAACGCTTCCGCTTGGAGTTCATTGAAGGAAATGAGAAAATAAGTGGACAGACCTCACAACTTTGTGGATCAGTGGATAGTACTGACAGTACTGACAGCAATAAGTTCTCAACACAACAATAGATAAATTTCTATTTGAGCTATGATAGAGTAGGAGAGGAATGACCATTATTTTTTCATAATAAACCTAGAGTATCTTTAGAGTATCAGACCTTTTTCATAAGGTCTTCCAAAGGCATTTGGATTGAGTGAGGATATCCTCTGATCATCGCTGCAAATATGTGTGAATCCCTCATCTGATCTGTTGAAGGGTTGGTATGGTCTGCGCTGGACTGGTATTAACAATAATTCAATGAAAGTTTAATTAATTTTGATTTTAATGATGCATTCGTTCATTAAAGTGAGTCAAGTCATGAGTTATCTTTCGCTCAATTAATTCTACGAACAGTCTATAAGTAAGTCTGAGTGAAGCAAAACATAAACTAATTAATAGCCTGTTTGAGTGCGTTGTTGCACATCTTGTGTTCACTGATAACAAAGCCGTTCCCGAAACAACCGATACGTTGTAGGCGTTTAGCCGTATATACAGTCAAAGAGTCTCTCAGCGATTGCATTGCGTTCGCGCCCTTCCCTTCTCTTAGTCTCATAAAACGCTTATCGCATTAAACATTTCCTAATATTACATTATGTGAGCATTGCTTACCAGTCCTCACCCATGGATCACATAATTCAAGTAAAAACAGTTCAACACTATTTAGAAGCCAATTACATGACTATCTAAATGTGGTCTAAACTCAATTCCGAATGCATTCAATCAACTAAACGGACATTAAAGCCATCCTTACACTAAACCCTCTTCTTTATCACCCGATTCCAGGGATTCATATAATTGACTTCACTAATTCTCTCTCTCTCTCTCTCTCTCTCTCTCTCTCTCTCTCTCTCTCTCTCTCTCTCTCGTTTTTAGAAGTTTGGTTAATAGAATTTTAGTAGAATTCTACACATTTTCTATAATCTGTTAAATAATTGAATTCAATTTTTATTGAAATTAAGAGATTCCGAGAAAGTGTTTGAATCGAGTTTTCCATAATTTTAAGAAATATTTTTAAAGTATTTCATTGAAAATAATAGATATTTCGCTTTAAGTGAATTTCGTTGCATAACTTGTGAAGTAGTGTTGATTTAATCTAATTAAATGAGTAATTGAAAAATGGTTTATTTGTTGAGTGGGAATACATCATTGGCTAATCCGACACAAATAGAGTGTCTGCGAAGAGTGAGATAGTGATGCTGTGCTGAATGCAATGTGTCGTGACGTCGACACTCTCTTCGGACCATTAGTTCCTCAAAAGCCGAGTCAAACACTAACTCGGGTGTAATCTCTAGATTCAGATGTGTAACCCATAAACCTTCAAAGGCTTTCCAGTTGAAGCCAACCATCGACTCAATTATCACAAAAGAGTCACTCAATTGTTTTGTGAGAATATTCCAAACCCATAGAGTATATCACAACTCATTCAAGCCTTGGGTTAACTCATTTTCGCGAACCAGGATCACTTGGATCACTTGGATCACTTGGATCACCTTCAATCATGTGATTTTACATTTATTTAGTCTGTGTGTGGCCTCAATATTAATATTATTTCAGTGTTTTTATTATTTTTAACGAATAAAGCACTAAATATAACGAGCAGTCGTCGCCTCATTACTTATAGAAAGGGATAACTATTAAGATAGCATTCAAAACAAGCTCTCTCTCTCTCTCTCTCTCTCTCTCTCTCTCTCTCTCTCTCTCTCTCAATAATTTTGGTTTAGTGGAGAGACAGCACACACTTTGTCTCATTTGAAAAGAATTTTCTGTTTATTAATTTGTTTGATTGAAGGCTATCCCAAAACCAGAAATAGTGTTCAAAATATTGTTTTAAAAGAGAAGATTTTTAGAGGGAATCAATGAATGAATTCACGTTTTCGTTCACTTGTTATCAGAAAAACATAAATCAGTTTTGAGTTCATAAAAAAATTGATTGCATTGAAGTGAAAAATAACTCATACTTTGAAAACATTGTAATATAAAATACGAGTCATATAAAGAATGCTTTTGATTGAAATTTATATAAACGACTCGATATTATTTTGATATTTTATTCATATCCAAAATGTTTTGTTAGGCCAAAAAAGTATCTCCAGTCGTGACCTCTTAAATATACGCTTCTTTTAAGCTATTATTTGCAAGATTTGATTCTCTCGTAATTCAATAGAAATGAATGAAAGCGATTACACCAAAGATGTAATGTTTAGTAACAAAGAAATAGTGAATTCAATAATTCCTAATATAAACACTTCTAATATATCGATCATTATATTGTTATCTAAAGAATATTGTGAATAATATCTATTTTTTATTCGAAACAAATGAATTATAGTATTTTTAAACTAGGATTAAGCAAGGGCGTTTACCTAAAGTAGCTGATTATTCTCACAAAAAGATTACTTTCATTTGAATCAAAATCAATGTTTTTCTTAATTTGATTTCAAAGAATAAAATTCAAATTATTTTGAGACCATTGAGAGAATAAGTTTCAAAACAATAGAAAGAAATTTTCATCAGAAAAAGAATTGTATGAAAAGAGTTGTAATTAACGAAAGTCAGAATTTTCAATGAATCGGTCGATTGACTCACACTTTGAATTTTTGCACTTTTAATCTTGGATTGCATGACATAGCAATCATCAGAAGCGTTTGAGCCATCGTTAGATCATTTCTCTTATTTCTTTGAGAGTCAGACCAGTCGAGCGAAGAGCTCAATGAAAAGTTAATTTTGCGGAACGAAATGGTGAGCACTGGCGCTAATTAGAACCGAATTACCCTCACAAATATTCCATCATCATTAACACCATCTCATCTTAGAAGTCACCAAAAATTGAAAAAATCAGACAAAACTAATCAACAATTTTTTTGGTTTAACTTTTTATAAACGTTAAAAAACGTTAAACTTTGGAAAAACATTGAAAACACGAAAAATTCAATTAAATATTTGGGAAACAAAAACCGAAGTAAAGTAAATCTATTACTAAATTGATTGTAACTGAAAATGTGTTTACGTCTTATCACGAATTAAGAAACCATTTGATAAGTCATTCATAAATATTAAGAGAACATGAGATTACAAATGGCAAGAGTGGAACCACTCCTTTAATTTTACATAATTGCCACTTATGTTGTCTCAAATATGACGCTTAGCAATACCTCCCAGGTGAGTCTCTCTCAGACTTTTCCTATTGAATGAGTCGGTAATTTAGAGTAATATCCGTTTCCTGTTTTCATTGCCATCGATAAGTCTGAGAAATTATTGAATTATTGGGTAAAAAGAGATAATAGATAATAGAGTGTCAGTTCGACAATCTATGGCTTCTAAACGAGTATTAATAGTTTAGAGCGGATAAGTCTCGAGTCTGTGTCTGTGTGTGGGCTTAATATGCGATGCGAATGGGGTTCAACACTGATTCCACATATGATGTAATGATTGTGATTAAGCAATAGACTCACGCAACTCATCTTTGCCCAGAGCTATGAGTGCGACACTCTCTCGTCCCTCTCGTAGGTCTCACTTAACTACAGAGGAAATCGTTTAATAAAATAATTTTCTCTTCGTTTTAATTGTCATCCGATTCGCAGAGACTATGAATAACATGAAAACGCAATACCTTTGCGTAAATCTTAATGGCTTTCACTATTTGATGGCTAACTCTAACTCTAATAATGAATAATAATTCAAACATTTATTGCGTTTAACATTATTTTTATTACTGACAAAATATAATGACTTTTTGTGTAATATTTTATGAGAGACCACTTATTCTTTGATTCTCTCATTATTTCATAAAAACAGATTAATTAAGTCCAACACTACTCCAAAACCCATATACTGCAGGTCTGTCCGATTCGTTTAAAATACATTTTAAATTAAGATTAACATTCTTTAAATGAGTTTTTTAATCCGAATGAATTCTTTCATTTAATTATGATGAATGTCTATGGCCGACAAAACTCAGCAAATCCCATAATTGATCTTGCAAATAATTAGACGATAACTTACTTTTTCGAAAATTAAATACTCATTTAATTTTTAATAATCCTATCGTTTCTCATAACAAGCGTTGGGTAAACTGAAGTCCAGTTCTAGTCCTTCCAAATGGCTTAACAATCTATTACTGGAGTATTAGTCTTTGCACTGGAATCAAGTCTTACAACTTATTGAGTTGTAATAGAAATGAATTCATAAGTCAAACATAAAATATACTTAGGAATAAAAACCGGTATTTCCCTTATCTTCCAAACAAATTAAATAAAATTTCATAATTTTTTTTTGAATTCGAAATTCAACTTTTAATGAATTGATACCATCTTTTCTAATTCACTGAATTATGTTCACAATATTTGCAGGAATTTACAAAGAATAAAGAATTTATTGGAATCGGTGACAAATTGTGATTTTCTGTGTGTGTGTGTG